>SNQJ01S0035589.1:39780-54174 GCA_010110895.2 Picea sitchensis | reverse complement strand
AAGGTTCATTCTAACCTTTTCAGAGGAAGGAACACTCCACCCATAAACTCCACAGGTCGATATTCAAAAATAGGGGTTAGCTCAACCCAAAGAGCTAAAGCAGTCTCTGAAGATACCAAAACCGAGAGCATTATAGAGAAGAAAATTGAAACATCAATAGTAGTGGGACAGGAGGCAAGACCACTCAGGCCTTCATCAAAACCAACCAACACAACCTTTTCTTTTTCACCACCATCATGGGACCCTAAATTTTTAGATATCATTGACCTTGAACAGGTGGATACTCTTTTTGGCAGTTCAACCAACATAATTGTTTCCCAAGTCGAAACAAAAAATTTGGCACCAATAGTTTCAAATGGTCTGAGTAAAGTCCCAAACATCCAAATAGTAGATAAATATTCCCATCGAAGGGATACCTTTCCTGGGAAATAACATTGGGATACTTTGTTATCTTCAAGGATAAAACCATTTAGGTAATCTCTGTTTGGAAACCAAACCAGTATGGATTATTAGGAGGATCACAACCATGTAAGACATGATGAGGGAGAAGAAGTTGGAAACCAAATTGAAAACACCCTCGGGTTTCCAATTTTGGATACCACACATAATGTCAACATGAAGAACATTCCACTCTCGGCACTGCCCATGTTTTATCGTAAAAGCAGTGAAGACCCACATACCTTCCTATTTGAGTTTGACATCTTGTGTAGGAGATACAATTACTTGCAACATGCCCATAAAATAAAACTTTTTCTTGCCACCCTCAAGGATTCCGCACTAAGATTGTACATGGGGTTGGGAGAGTCTAGTATTAGGTCTTGGGAAGACATGAAAGCTATATTTCTTAAAAAATACCAAGACTACTGCAAGTCCAAGGATTCTCGTAATGATATTTTTAAGATCCAACAGTTAGAGGATGAGAGTCTCGAGGATTACATGGAACGATTTGCTTATATCTCACAGAAATCAAAGTACCATGACCTTCCATATGATGCAGTCAGGAATCTTTTCCTTAAAGGTATTTCGGAAGAATAACTAGAGACACTTAACTTGATGGCATCAAGTGACATCTCCCATAAACCATTTACTGAGATTTGTGAAATGTGCAGAAATTACTCAAGGAGTAGAGCCAAAACGTGGAAGAATGCTCAGGATCCTTATAGTAGAAACCTAAAAACAATTAGTTCATGTGGTATCACAAGGGTGGAGATAGAAAACCTACTGGAGAACTTCAAAAAACAATATCTTAAGTACGATAGGTTCCTAGTTAGACACCCTTATAAAGATTAAAAAGAAACAAGAGGAGGAGAATGCAGCAATGTGCATATTTTGTCCAATATTCAGGAGGAAGCATTCCTCAAGGGAATGGCCATTAGATAATATTTTAGTTTGTGTCTTCTGCATTGAATACCACCCAACTGAAAAATTCCCATCACTGCCCATTTTATTATCCATTTACATAAGTGGGGATCCTGGGGTATCCTCTTATGCACCTAGGAGGCCATGGAAACCTATGAGTAAACTTACATACTAGGAACTGCCACCCCATGTTCCACCCTATTATCAACTGGTCTACACAATATCACCATCCTTGGCTACAAGGATGGAGAGGAGGGCATACCAAAGGAAACACTCAAGCTCCACCTGTCTCTATGCCCACTCATCCTTACCCCTAGTTTCCACCGAACATCCCACAACTCTTGCCAGGTTTTGTTCCCCCACCTTTACCTCCTATTCCACAACAACCCCAAAAATACTAGAATACAAGCTCCCCAAGACCGAAATTATTACTGCACAACCAATGCCCAACCCTAATAATAAACCAATTCAACCTCTTCACAATGTTGAGGTGAAAACTTTTCCGACATATGTTATTTCTCCTGTTCCATTGCAGGAGATTCAACTAAGGTCAAGAAACGTTCTGGATAGACATATGCCTTCAGTAGTCATCCAGGAAGAAGAAGAAGATGAAACTCCTGAACAAACCACATATGACACTAAGTGGGAGGATGTTATCATTCCTAAAGACCAGGAACCAAAGATTCCCTAAAATGAATCTTTATAGATTACAAAAGCCCCTCCTTATCCAGAAATATTAGTGATTGAGAAACCTATGACCCGACCAAAATTTGACGTTTTGAATGAATTGAAGAATATCCGTGTCAAAATTCCCTTGTTACAAGCCATAACGGACATTCCAATTTACAATAAGGTGGTCAAAGAATCATGTATCAAGAAACCAGGTAGGAAGCAGAAGGATCCTCCAACAATACATTTGATAGGATAATTCTATGAATACATATTGGAGCAGCCTAGGGTCGCAAAGTATGGGAACCCAGGAAACCCCATAGTAACAATAACCATTAATACGGTTCCCATAGGAAACACTCTCATAGACCTAGGGGAAGCCATTAATGTTATGACTATTACTACCTTGGAGGAATTACAGTTAAAACCTCTTCTTAGACCTAGCCCAACTATTTTGGAATCAGCAGATAAAACAAAGGTTATACCTGAAGGAATCTTAGATGATATCATAGTTACATTATCCTCATGGGAATACCCAATAGACTTTATTATCATTCATTCAAAGCATCCTACTAAAGGGAATCTCGTTATCTTGAGAAGACCTTGGTTGTCCACAACCAATGCATTTATTGGCTATAGAGAAGGTGAAATGACCATCTCAATTGGACTTTCTATACTGAATCTTACCATATACCCACCAGCTCAACCTATTATGGAGAATCTATGGTGTCTTGAATTTGCATATGAGAATGAGGACTAGGAAGAACCCGTGTTGTCGAGTGATCATTCTTGGGCACTTCAGGAGAAAACAATGGAAAGTGTGCTAAAGCAGTTTATTTTTGCTATCACGTGTGTTGATTTTCCACAATATTTTCCCCAATTTGAGAACATGTTTGGGGAATAATTTTAGGAACAGTTGGACCCATCAAATTTTTCTTCGACATCTTTTGTTTTTGAGATAGATGAGTCCACCACATCTTATACCATGCCCTATGAGATTAGTCCAAGGAAATTCCTACATATAAATTCCGGACTAGATGCAGACCAACAAAAACAATTAGTAAATGTCCTTAAAGAACAATCAAGGGCATTCACTTGGGAATACGCTGATATGAAGGGTATACACCCTTATACATGAATTCATCACATATATACCCCAAAAAAAGTAACACTTGTTAGGAAACCCCAGAGGAGGATGAACCCAACACTCAAGGATATAGTAAAAGAGGAGATACACAAGTTATTGAATGCCGTATTTATTTATCCTATCTTTGACAATAAATGGGTATCCCTACTTGTAGTGGCTCCAAAGAAAGTAACAGGGAAATGGAAAATTTGTGTCAATTTTCGGGAACTTAATAAGGTCACTCTAAAGGATTATTTTCCCCTTCCTTTCATTGACCAAGTCTTGGATACCTTTTCAGGGAAGAAATACTTCTCCTTCCTAGATGGAAATAGCAGGTACAACCAAATTCTCATAGCACCCAAGGATCAGGACAAGACTACTTTCACCTGTCCTTAGGGCACCTATGTCTATAGGGTCTTACCATTTGGTTTTTGTAATTATCCTACCACATTTCAATGAGCGGTACTAGGGATATTTGTTGATCTTATTCATGATTGTGTGGAAGTATACTTGGACAACTTTACATTATATGGAAATACTTACCAGGAAGCCCTAGATAATGTAGAGAAAGTCCTTATCAGATGTCAAGAAATGAACCTATCCTTAAGTCATGAAAAATGTAAAATGTTGTTGACTGAAAGAGTAGTCTTAGGACATCACATTTCATCTGAAGGGATTAAAGTAGATCCTGCTAATATTGAGGTAATCATCAAACTTCCACCCCCCAAGACTCAAAAATAGGTAAGAATCTTTCTTGGACATGTCGGATACTACTAGCAATTTATTGAAAAATTCACAAAGATTGTTGCACCCATGTTTGGATTAATAATAAAAGATGTTTATTTTCTTTGGACTGACCAGTGTCAAACCACCTTTGAAACTCTGAAAGCTAAGTTATCTATGGAACCAGTTCTTAGGGGGCCCAATTGGGCCCTTCCATTTCACATATCCATTGATGCCTCTGATACTGCAATAGGAGGACTATTAGGGAAGAAAGAAGACCATCAGTCCTATGCCATTTATTTTGTGAGTAAAAACTTGTCCCCTGCCAAGTTAAAATATACAGTTACCAAAAATGAATTCTTGGCAGTGGTCCATGCCATCAATAAATTTCGCCATTACATCATAGGATACAAAGTATTTGTACATACAAATCACTCTTCCATTATATTTCTCATGAATAAACCTATTGCTAATGGTCGAGTGACTAGGTGGCTCATGTTATTGCAAGATTTCGGTATCACCGTCCTTGACTGACCCAGAAAGGAGAATTTAGTATCTGATTTTCTTTCATGCATAAAATATGAGGAAGATGATATTCATGTTGATGATATTTTTCCAGATGAGAATATGTTTTCCATCTCTGTGAATAATATGTTTGCAGGCATGGAAAATTATTTGGCTACTAGGAAGTTGCCAGCTCATTTGTTGCCTCATGAAAAGCATAGAATTATCACGCTAAGTGATAACTACTCTTGGGTTGGCCATGAACTTTTTCATACTAGAGCAGACTTTATTATTCATAGATGTGTCTGAGAAGATGAGATACCTGAAATCCTATGAAGTTGTCATGATGGACCATGTGGTGGCCTTTTTTCCGACAAACGTACAACATATAAGGTGTTACATTGAGGTTACTATTGGCTTAGCATTTTTAAGGATGTTTCCAAATATGTGAGGAGTTGCGATAGCTGTCAAAGGATAGAAAGACCCACATTAGTTGATGAAATTACCTTACGTGCCCAAGTTATGATAGAACCTTTCGAGAAATGGGCCCTTGATTTTGTAGGACCAATTTCACCCATGTCTCATAAGAATAACTATATTTTGGTTTGTACAGATTATGTCACCAAGTGTGTAGAAGCAAAAACCTTATTTAGGGCTACCGAAAAATATGTTGTTGAATTCATTTATGAAGACATATTTACCTTTTTTGGTGTTCCTCGTGAAATTTTTACAAACCAGGGCACCCAATTCACTTCCAAGTTGATGAAGGAATTAACAAAGAATATGGGATTAAGCACTGCAATTCTTCTCCATATCACCCGCAAGATAATAGTCAAGTAGAGTCGACAAACAAAGTTTTGGAAGATATCTTAACCAAGAGTATTCAATTACACCATAGGGATTGGGCTGATAGATTTCCAGAGGCTTTGTGGGCATATCGTACCACCTGGAGAAACACCATTGGGCATACCCCCTATGAGCTAGTGTATGGAAAACAAGTACTTCTACCAATAGAATTCCATGTAAGGACTTTTGTATTTCCACACAATTGGGATTAAACGTAGACGAGGAACATAAACAATGAGCCCTACAATTAAACAAGTTGGATGAGATTAGGCAAGATGTTATCCAACGAACAATTTTAGTTCAAAACTAGAGGAGCAAGTGGCATGAAAAATTTATCAAGAAGAAACAATTCCAACCTGGTGATTGGGCTTTGTTGTTTGATTCCCAATTTAAAAATTTTAATGGAAAACTTACCATTCGGTGGTTGGGTAGTTATGAGGTAGTTACCATGTATGATATTGGGGTTGTTAAGATTAAAACAATTGACGATTGACAAGTCTCTTTCATAGTGGATGGAAACCGACTCAAACTTTACCACAAACCCATTTCCAAAGAATATTTTCTACAGGTCATGTCAACTGACAAGGCATTGGCCTTAGTGGATGGGGAAGTTTCTTCTCCCTCCCCTTGTTCTTGAAACTTTTTCTGAATTTTGACTGTACATATGTAAATAATTTGAAGTGTGTTTTTGTTGATAAACAATTCTAGAGATTTCTGCAAGTATTTATTTCACCACGAGTGGACAATTTCAAGGAGATAAAAAGGGAAGTATTTTCCTTCAAAAAAGACATTGCTATATTTGAACCTTGTTTTCTGCTTAAGAATTAATTGAATCATGACTTGTTGTAAATTATCCATATTTTTGCAAGATTTCTATCTTCCTTTTTGTCAAGGCATCTTTAATGGTAGTTTCTCTTAACCTCCACCACTAGAGGATATAAGGAAGTGACAACTTGACTATCAAACCTAGAGGTTACTCGTACAATTTCCCCAAGAACCATGAGTAGGTGAGTAAGTATCTTTATGAAAGAGTAGAAAGAAGGTTTGATTAGCGGTTAGCCATGGAAACATCACTATAAATTAAAAGAAGAAGAAAGTGAGTCGAGCCTGAAGATACCTTTCTGTTCTTTTCCAATGGTACCATCCATTACACACTAAAAATGATTGATTATACCATATCTTTAGATAGGCTACATCCACTTAAGTACCCCTTACATCGGGACAATCTATAAGGAATACACAAAGAAGATTCATCCTCTAACATAAATACCATCCCAATCTTAAGTAAATAAAAAAAATCAGAGTTGTCTCCCCATCTTCTTGCAAAAAACAATCTTTATATAAAAATCTTAAAAGATGGTGGACCAGTCTCTGCTGTAAAAGGGTGTAAGAGGCTATTTGGCTCTAAAGATGTCCTAAAAACAACCTTAGTCTGACATTAATTTATCAACCGAGGATTCGTCTTCTCTTTCAAGAATGTCAACAAATTCTATGCAGATAGTCGTAGAGGTTTAAATCGTGTAGATAATTCAACTAAAGTAAATATGAGTCTATCAAAATTACTGCCATAATCAAGTTCTCCAGTCATTCATTGAAAACTTTGAAACTGATAACTCACTCAACATAATCGTAATCTGATCAATAACACACTGTGAATCAAAAAATCAATCACTTTGTTGAATTCATCTAGCTAATAAACAATAATTTAATCTACGAAAACACCTAATGAATCAATCTATCAATGATTATTTAACCTGCTGGAAAAAATCAACGAATTACTGAATATTAGAGAAGGATCAACAAATGCGAATTTAGTGAAAGGAACAACAAATATGAATTTGGTAAAAGGAATAGCCTATGTAAAAATGAAAGGAATCCACAAGAAATAAACTAACAACAATTGGAAATGGAACAACAATCGATAATCTTCAAATGAAACATCTATTCTCTGCAAATGAACAACATAACTAATTCATAAAAGAATCAACACACTCACAAATTTATCTCAACTTTTTCAAGGAAATTTAAATCACAGAACTGAAAAAGAATTGATACGATTACAGATGAGACAATAATTCCTTTTGTCTAGGCCCACAGTCTTCAGAAGGTACTTCTATGAAAAAAACAGTACTCAAAGATGATCAAAACGCTCAAGGCTTTCATTAATTCCATAATTGGTAAATCATTTACAACGGGCTGCTGTACAAAATGTCAACAATTCAGAGATCCGAATGATTGGTTGAATTTCTTCGGTTCTCTCTATTGTTCACTATCCTTTATATATTACAATGAAATAAGTAAATTAAGCTATCTTGAGGATCGAGAGATCCTCAGGATTGCTTTTACTATTTATGAAGATTACAAGATAAAGAGTCAAACTTCCTTTAAACTGTTTTGCGTTTGATTTCTTCGATCTCCAATGGCCTAGACACATTCATGATTTTCTTAACTATGTTGAGTTAATAACAATTTTTCCACTTCTGCAATAAAATCAAAACAATTCAAACCAAAATTAAGAAATGATCTAATATCATTCAATAATATTTCTAAAAGAATTTTTAACCATTTTCTTTCCTAATTCCTTCAAATTAATCGAAAAGTCAACAAAGAATATATCACAAACCATAGTAATAAGGAGAATATTTATACCTTTTTCTCAACTCAACATACCCCCCAACTTACCTTTTTGCATGTCCTCATGCAATCAGAGAGTTTACATGTAAAGCAGTGATGCTGAAGGGAGGAGAGGTCTTTTCTCTAGGCCTCCTGAACCCATTCTTACCTTTAATCTCTTCAAAGGAAACATCTTCCTCCTTATTATGAATTTAAATAATACTCTGATAACCCTCTGGAGGATACCAAATAATGGTAGGAATGTACCTACATCCAATCCAGGCAGGCCCTTCATCCAGGATCATTCTGGCATACCTCTCTAACCTAAAGGTGGTTGCATGAAACTTTCTTAAACCAAATGGTTCCATTTTCTTAACTTCAGGAGTACCATATGAAGTGCCATATGGAGTGCCATTTGGAAGACCGGATGGGGTGCCATATGGACGAACAGATGAAGCGCCATATGAAGGACTAGATGAGGTATGCATATACTGTAAATGACCATGATTGCATGAAAAAAAGGATCGTTCGAATTGATACACTTGTTTCACTGGTAAGTTAATATGAATTGAATGGTATGTTGTTAAAATTCACGTTGGTAATTAAATTAATTTTTTTTTACTGCATTTTTATGGACCAATGTCCAAGTCAAAGACTTGGACATTGATCTAATTCACACATAATTGCAATTTCCTCCAAATTACACCATTCAAGATTCAAATGTTGTGCAATCATAGTAACACATGACAATTGTGTGTGATGAATTCTCTCACGAATTCAACCATTTTCCACCTTAATTGCATTAAAAATCGGGTGTTTTTCCCCAATTTCCATTCCATTCATCCCCTTCTTGTTGTGTTGCACTCACCCTCTTCCTGAATCCTTTCTTTTTCTTATCCTCCGCACTGTAACCATGCCTAAACACTATGAACCTTCCTCCTATGCCGAGCTTCTGGCCATTTCCGAATTCGCAGAGTGTATAGCGATTTTCCTTCGCACAGGGTGGGGACCATTCTTGTCTAGTATGCAGGGCTACGATGATGGCATCTCATTGCAATTCTATCTCAGGTTCGATGGGAAGCTGACATGCGTAGGGTCTATCTCCACGGGTTGGGGATCGATGGTTCAAACACCATCCATTGCCACGACCAAGCTACAACATAGTATTCAAACCTGAAATTCAAAATGTTTTTGGATATAAAGGGTACTCCAAAGAATGGATCAAGGATGAATTGATTAATCCCCTGATCATAATTACCAGGCTTATCACTTGTGAAGGTAGGTACTCTGTCTTCAAAGATTTCCTTTTTCATCTATTAACTCATTTCCAATTTAAGAAGCCCCTGAATTTTCCTTTCTACTTCTTGAAAAGTATTGATAAAATGTCTTCCCAAGTGTGTAAAAAATTGGCCAATCCTCACAATAGTCTATTCCACCATGGTCTCATCAACTTTCTTGTCATAACTGAGTTGAAAAAACAGGAAAATACATGGGATGAATTCCTCTAGCAATTCTCAAACCCCCATCTCATAGTCAAGACTAGTAAGAGATCAATTGATTTAGGGACTATTACTCCATGTAATCCTCATTCTCCAAAGACTCCAAACCCTCCAACTCAAACTATCTTTCTGTCTGAACAAAAGGCTAAGAAAATTGTTGATTCCCCTGTAGCCTCATCGGGCAAGAAAACCAAAAATCCTTCTTATAATTCTCCATTTCCCTCAACGCATGTTGATCCTCAACCTAAGAATTTACAAGATGCATTTCAACAAGATTTTCCTTTAGTCCCTACGAATAGAAGAGGAGCCAATCGGTTCAGAGGGGAATATTTTCGAGGAAGTACTCGAAGTGCAAGTTGAAAACCTAATGTAAAACCTCCAAGCACTTCGGATCCTATCTAATTATATTCCGATCATGAAAGCCCCCATAAAAGACTCATAAAAGTTTCTGCATAAGAGTTTAAGCCTAATAAATAAGTAAAATATGAACCTATTCCCTCTCACAAGCACTCTGTTACTCCTACCTCCTAGATGCCTACATTAGCTTCCAAAGTTGATATACCTTCTACATCCATCAAGGGATCTAAGCCCTCTTCTTTTGAACCATCTAATCATACCCCAATTATTGAGAAATTACAACAAGAAAATGCTCAGTTGCTTCAACAGTTGGAAGAGAGAAAAACTATGTATAGGCATCTACATCATGACAATGCAGTATTTCAAGCAAAAGTGAATACTCTCCAATGATTGGTTGATCAAATGACCACCACCAATCGCAGCCTCTAGACACAATTGAAACATCGTAAAAGGCCCAAGAAAAAATCTCCAGGACAAGAGGGAGAAGCTTCTAAAGCTAATACACCCTCTCCTTCATGAGTCTAGTTATGTCGGGTGATTCATTTTTGTTTGCAGAGGGACCTACAAATACTTAGACGTGGGGATAATGTTGGGTTCATGTTTTGATTTTTTTATTGTGATGATCAAATCCTTTTTGCATTGATATTACATATGTTATTCTTCATATTAGCCATTTTGAAGAATTATCAAAGGTTTATATATCAATTCGCCATGAATTCTCATAAGGTATGTATAATTGGTGTTTTTGTAATGTTTTGGTGATCAATTCAGTTCAGTACGATGTTTATGAAGATCTAATGCATGGTTTTCTTGCAATAGGGAAAAATCGCGGTCCGATCCTCCATCTGGTACATTGTACGACACTTTGTTCAACAGTTGATCCAGCATGCGATCTGACACTCCATCTGGCACATGATACGACACTCAGAGCACATTGGATATGACGATTGTTACATTGGCGACCTTTGGTGGACGGATCCGTGATTTGGGTTTTGTGCCCCCTCGTGGCCTCCAGCTACAAAGCTCAACACACCTCATATTGGGAAGTTGTAGTGATCGCTTAGTGGCTCATGAAATTTCTAGAAGATGTTGTTAGAACTCATTTAATGAGTTTCTTTTTTTAGAGGAGGTTGACCCTTCCAGTGGTCGACCTCTCAAGATGTAAATTATCTATAAATACCACTACCAGTGGCATGACTAAGAGAAGAATTGTATTGTTTAATACATACATTATTTGCAACTTTGTTCCAGACTCTTCTTTTATGATTAATGACAACATTGCATTGAGTTAAGCACCCACGTTTTCTTGTTGGAGTGTAGCCACGACCTGTTGGGGGGCCCACCAATGGTCTGGGTGATTGTGTGTATCAATAGATATTGTGTGTTCATCTTGTTGCTTATTTAGAATTTGTAATTGTTTCTTTACTGCATGTATTTCTCAATTTTAATTGTTGTGTATATTTCAATTATAACTTGTTAATCTAATTTGTTTTTCCTCAATTGCATATTGCTTGTAGGAGCTGGTTAATTATAGTATTGTGTCTTTTCCTTCTTAGCTATAAATCATCCTGCAGGATATTAATTTAGATAGTTGTATTGAAGTATTGATTAATTACTTTGGTTCTGGTAATTGAGAAAGAGCATTAGTTTAGACAAAGCATCAACTTAGACAAAGCATTAAGTAGACAGAGTATTAGTTTAAGATTGGTTTATTTGCAAGCTTTGACATATTAGTTTTTTCAAGTTTTGATAGATTTAATTGTCATTTTAATTATTATTTGTAGGTCTATTTTGTTTATTGATTTTTCCTTAGTATGATAGGATATAAATATATTTTGGATTATGATTTCTAACAGAATTTTAGTTAATTTTGAAATATGATTTTTAATGATAGAATTAGTTTAGTTTAGATCATGAAATCTCAGTTATGGATTTGAATTGTAATGTCTAGTTGACATTGATCAAGAATTAGAAGTTTGCATAGCGTGAATTTGAATTAGGATTTTTAATCATGAGTTCATGAGTTTATAGATTTGCTTGAAGTAGTGAATTTGAATAAGAGTGATTTTAATCGTTAATGATTGATGTATAAAGTTTAGAGATCACATGGATTCCCGAAATACTTAGTGTTTCTTCTATGATGGAAAAACTTTCCTTAGATTGTCTTATTCATACTTTCCATTTCTCTGTAGAAGTCATCATTGAATTAATTCCTCTTGAACTGTCACTAATAGTCATATGCCATCGTGATGTTATTCGACCCCAAAGATAGAATCATCACCTTTGAATACTTTCTTTCCTTTTACTACAAGCTAGAAATAGTTTTGATCAATTAGAATTTGAATACAGTCATAACACTTTTACTTTTGATTAAGTAGATTAAAATTTATTCTGCGCGAAATATAAATAGTTATGAGTTCTTTTTAAGAATAGAGTTCACTTATCAAAATAGTCTTGATAGGTTAGTTGTTTACTTTCTTACTTGCCCAGAGATAGATAGATCAAATAACTCAGAAATAGCTTACTTGTTGTTGCTTACTTAAAAAGAGATTGAATAGATTAACTAGCTTTAAAATAGATTGCTATTTTCTTATTTAGAAATAGTCCATAAATTCATTGTTTGAAGTTGCTTAAGGTAAATAGTTCATAATCCTAGAATTACTTAAAAGATCATTAATTGAAGATTCCTTTATATATAATTTGTTAATTAACTAAAATTGAAAAGAATCACCTCTTTAAAAAGTAGATTGATAGAGTGTTGATCCCTAGGTAGAACATCTCCTTAGTTAGATAATACTTCCATTAGATTTTTTTCCTTGGCTCATACAGTGCCACAAATCTAAGTTTACTTACCCTGGGTTGACAGTTTAACAGAGGAAATTAGTGCATATAGAATACCCATCAAGGAGTCGAATCCGAGTCACCATTAATACCACCATTCCCTCCCAGTGCACTGAACCTTGACGAAAATGAATGCTAGGAATATCGACTAGACAGGGAAGGAGGGTGGCGGCGAGGGGCCTTAACTGCCCTCGTAGCCAACGCATCTGTTGACATGTGTGCACCATGTCTCACCCCATCCAGGGGTATATATATATATATATATTGGAGTTTCAGATGGGGGGGTGGGGGTGATGTCGATCATTTCCCTAGCCCCCCGCGGTCTCATGTTGTCGTTCTATTGCAAAAAAAAAAAAAATTGTGAAGATTTTCTCTTTTTTATTTATTTATTTTTAAAGTAAATTTGAAAAGAAAAACAAAAATGTTTGCAAATAAATTTTAAAGTGACCATTTTGTATCCAATTTTGGTTATTATTTTGCATGAGGATCTATTGTCAAAGCCACAGTTTCAATTATGTCGTAATCAACCATGATTTTAACATTTAGGAATTTTTTTTTCTTTAGTTAGCGTCACTTTTTTGGGCCCCGTTTGGGTAAGTTAGTACATCAACTTCCCGGGGTCGTAACTTTTGCAAACGATCTCCATTTTAGGCGTGTGATAGCCCGTTGGAAAGTATTGTCGAGGAGATTCATTTTGGGGGCTCAATCATGCCTTCGGCTATCATTGAGGAGATCGATCCCGAAAAACCTTCATTTAGGCCCTCAAAATGGCCCCGAAAGTTAAAACTGCTAAAAATAGTAAATTGCCAAAATTGTCAGAAAACTGTTTTGAGCCAGTTGGAAATGGTGGGTGGCCATTGATATCCATCTGGATCAATCCTCCCTCCCTAGTGTTGGGGTCCCATAATTATAGGTAACTTGTTTCTTCGACTGTGGATTTGGAATTTCTCCCGTGATGAAGACTTCTGGCTCGATTGACCCCTTTTTCCCTCCATCCATTTTGCCTGATCCTCCATCATTCTGTTGCATCCTTCATCCTCCGCTGCGCCTTCACTCCCTTGTCTTTTCGACCCATTGAGTACACCTCACCCGCCTTCCATCCCTGAATAAATGGACTTAGGATAATGAACGAATAATATTAAAAGGTTAGTGATATTCTCTAATATTTGTTAGCCTAACAAAGTTGTTTTGATAGAGTAATTTAAAATAAATAATTGTTAGACTAACTATTAATTAATTAATTAATTAATAATTAGTTAGTTTAATAAGTTGTTAGTTTTTGGATCAAATAAAATATATAAAAAACAAAAACATATAAAAATCAAACATACAAAACCAAAGATTAAATAAAACAATTAAAAAAATAAAACAAATATAAAAATACAAAATATAATACAAATTTTATTATATAAAAACATATAAAATAAACACATAATAAAACAAAATTAAAAAACACAAAAAAGAACGTAATACAAAACATAATAAAATATAATAATTAAAACAAAACACATTAACAAAAAAACAAAACTTAAACAATTAAAACATAATGAAATGTATGTTAAAAACATATATAACAAAAACAAATACAAAATAACAAAACAAAAAACGTAACAAACATATAATAAATAACATTAAAAACAAAAAAAACATAAAAAACATACTATCCTAAGTCTACCACCTCACTCCCGCTCACGTCAGACTCCACTCGCACCTTCATACACCCCCGTACACTCATCACATTCAAGCTTTAAATCAAATGGCCCATAAAAATTCCGGACCCCCCCTCACCATCCGGAATTTAACGAGAGGGGGGGTCCGGAATAATGCTTTTTCAAAACCACCCCCCATCCATGTGGC
>SNQJ01S0035589.1:11481-36401 GCA_010110895.2 Picea sitchensis | reverse complement strand
AGGTTGGCCCAAAAGAACATCACAAACTTAGAGAGGAGAAACATCACACAATACCTCGTCTTTGAAGGGCTTGATGCCGTATGACAGTCGACACTGTTGGCTGACGCGGAGATCACTTCCTTGGTGGAGCCATCCAATTGTGTAGGGTTGTGGGTGCAGAGTTATTGGCAGGGCCAACTGCTTGACGACCTCTGCTGAGATGAGGTTCTTCTGGCTACCACTATCAACGATGAAGTGCAACGGNCCACATCTGTGAATGGAAAAAAAATACCCTTCTAGCAGGGTATCTAGGAGAGCACCTCTTCCATTCACAGATGTAGCAACAATATCTGCTAGCAGATTCAACCACTTGTCTACATCTGTGAATGGAAGAGGCACTCTCCTAGATACCCTTCGAAAAGTTATGAACAAAAAAATACCCTTCTAGCAATTCAACCACTTGTCTACAATATCTGTGTCCATCTGACCTTCAAATATAGGAATATCAAATTTTATTTGTACCTTGAATCGGGCGACGCCTCCATTTGAAGAAGATGTGTCACCTGTTGGTAGTCGCCAAAGGATTTGCGTGAAACTATCCATCATCTCGTTCCCCTGTTGCGTGAGGGATTCCTCAATCAACAGTTTGAAAGGATCTCATGTCCCATCATCTTTATTTTCTCCTGCCATGGGAGGTCGCTTGGGTGTGCGAGAGCTTCTGTCCTCAAGAGAAACAAGCTTGAGATCCAACTCTTTGTACTCCGACCTCGTTTGGGACATGCATTAAGATGACAAGGAACAGACCGCTCTGATACAACTGATCCAGATTTTATGAGTAGAACGAAATGAATACAGATTATTAACAAGTTCTTAACAAAAAATAGCATAGATACAGTAAAACTGGTTTTTTATTCAATAATGAAATAAGCTGAAACTGTAAAATGCATCGGAAACAAGCTTGCTGCAATGGTGGCGACTTATCTCTGAGAAGAGATGTGATGGCGGCACTCATTCGCAAGAAGAAGGTTACAATGAGGATCTGAAGGCCTTTTTACAATAATAAAGAATGCCAAAAACCCTAGACATCCAAAAACCTAACCCTAGGAGATGAAGCGCCAAAAGTCATGTGTGCCCCCTTTGGGTAAGTTAGTACATCAACTTCCCAGTGTCATAACTTTTGCATACGATCTCCGTTTTAGGCATGTGATAGCTTGTTGGAAAGGTATCATCAAGGAGATTAATTTTAGGGGCTCAATCATGCCTTTATCTATCATTTAGGATCTCTATCCTGAAAATCCTTCATTTATGCCTTCAAAATGGCCCCGGAAGTTAAAACTGCTAAAAATAGTAAATTGCCAAAATTGTCAGAAAATTGTTTTGAGCCAGTTGGAAAAGGTGGGTGGCCAATGATATCCATATGGATAAGTGGTGAATGGGGAAAAGGACCTGATCATGGAAAAGGCGTTGATCGGGGAAAAGGCCCCGTTCCTAGCAGTGCATCGACCGAAAACGATGAATACATAAGCGATGAAGAGATATTTGATTCTAGAGACCCCTTGCAGACAATAAAATTGTCCCTAAGAAAGGCCAATAGGGAATTCTGAGATTTGGTCGCTGCTGGGCCGAAAATTGCTAATGATTTCCAAATGATAGCTGAATTACACATTAAGATAACAAATTATGGGGTAAGTCATGTCATCTAACAATATCAATTTTTGGTTTAAAATTTTGTAATTTGATATATGCAATTGACACATATTTCGCATTGTAGAATTTTGTGTGATCAATGAGAGGGGAAGGGGAAGGCCCTGGTAGCATC
Organism: Picea sitchensis; assembly: GCA_010110895.2. Classification (NCBI taxonomy): domain Eukaryota; kingdom Viridiplantae; phylum Streptophyta; class Pinopsida; order Pinales; family Pinaceae; genus Picea; species Picea sitchensis. The sequence goes on along the minus strand of SNQJ01S0035589.1, from coordinate 34,603 downwards.
AGTGGGACTGCAACAATGAACCCGCATGGCCACATAACCAGCAGGCTATTTTCCACCCCAAGTGTGCCACTTGAGACCGATTCTATGCCTTCTAGGGGTGATGCCATGCCCCCACAGCACATGCCAGATCGTGCAGGTGGTGATCATGATCATGGAACTAATCACTCTTTCGTTGATTGTTACCCTGGTGCTACACGTATCCAGAGCACAGGAACAACCACGATATCATTTTTGGTTGACCAGGTCATGGTTCCTCTAAAAATAGTACAACTACCAGGTATTTAATATATGTCTTTATAGAGATTCATGTTATATAATTGTTTAAACAATCACATATCAGTGAGATTTAAATTACTAATGATGATGATGTTTTACAGGAAACAATGTGTTTTACAATAATTTTCATGACTATGCATTAGAACTTTTTGGGCCGACCATTCGACTACGATGGAATTGACAAGATTCCAAACTAAAAAGCCTTCTTATCTCTAGACTGGTTGGCGAGTTTGGTGATTCGTTCAATAAGCCGAAAGTCCTAAAAAGGACCGGAAAGAATTTGAAACATGTTAGAGAGGCGTATAGGAATAAATTAGTACAGGACCCCAAGTGCGAACGCCCTTTGGTTGTTCCCGAGAGGGAGTGGAAAGAAATTATTCTTGATGCAAGAGAATTAGCGATGAAAGCACAAGGGAAGAAACCACCTGACCCTGGAAGGTAAGAGATGTTTTCAATTTACTATGATGGTATTTTTTTTACTTTATGAGGAAAACAATCAATATCTAACATATTTCAAAATATTGCGTAGACTCCAAGACACTTCCAAGGCAACAAAGGCAAGACAAGACAAACACGACCAACATAAACTGGGCCAAGGTGGTTATGGGAGATTGAAGGCATGGGTTGTAAGTGCCTAAACATTTTACTTTTTTTTTATCATCGTCACTAAATATGTAATCCATTGCATCTAATGACTAATGATTTTGATATTTCTCAATGCAGGGGGATTTGTTCAACGACCAAGCCACAAAAGAAGATCTAAAAGTCGGGTTCACGCATGGTTTTGATGGCGTGGTGGCGTGACAAAGAAGCTTGGGGAAATCGCCATGTGTCTCTCTGGAGGAGATGGTAAATAAAATGAAATTAAAAAATTGTCGATTAGTTTTTACTCATTGATTACTTGTAATGTAAAATATATTTTTTATTCATTTAAAATGTAAAATAATGTGTGTCTTTTCCACATTCGCAGGAGAGTAACAATGATACCAATGCTCTTGATGTACTCGATGAACCACATCCCGAACCCTATATTGATTCAAGCGTTGTTTCCGAAGGACCATTACATAGTGATATGCGCGCATTTTTAATGTTTTTCCATTTTTTAATAAGTATTAATATTTAGGGTATATTTTGTACTAAATAATTATATTGTTTCATATGGCAGAGCGTGTAGATGTCGATCGAGAGATGATATCAACAAGCTCAGAAACAACAATGCGGCCAGTAGCTAATGTTTCTACTGCACCAACTAATCCAGGTATAAAACATTGTAATTAAATATGTATTAATTAAATTTCCCTAGGAACAGTGAATAACAATATCACTTGAATTTTTTGTTGTTGTTGCAGCAGTGGATGCCCATGTGCATCCTCAACCTCCACGCCGAAATACTAGAAGTTCATCATGGCGTGAGGTGTTGAGTACTGATGATGTAACACTTCAAGAAGGCCCAATAACTATGGGGGATCAGTTAAATGATGACGACGACGACTTAATTTGTGATTTCATGGATACCAGGAAGAAGAAGAAGAAGAAAAACAAATGATTAGACATTTTATTATTAATATAAATCCAATATATTTCTTGTCCAATGTAATGTATTTTGTTTTCCTAAATGTCATGAATGTTATTTTCTTTCATGTTTTTTGTTTTAGCACATGGTGATGAATGTTTTTTTCTTACATTTAATGTTACTGTCATTTCTAATTATAGTTGTAAAATCTAGATAGATTGGGTATGGGGAAATGAGAGTGATATGAGAGGGGGGGAGGGGCCAAAAGAGCTTCCACCTTCATGTGGTTGGTCCTGTTCATTAGAGAATAATTTATTCTCGAAACGAAGAGAAGCTCATTCAGGTATTCATATTTAGTCATTAATTTCTAGAGGTTGTTACATCTTTAATTACTATTCTGAAATATAATTAAGTCATGTGATGAATCGCAGGATGAAGAGGAGCAACATTGGAGGAACCCCATCACTCAAAGGTATGGATCTTGTTAAGGACTGGTTTAAGGTGATTTTTGGTTGATTTATGACTATCATGATATTTCATAATGAATGTGGAGATCAATGATTTTTTTAGGAAATTTGAATTTAAGATGACAAATTTATGCGGACTCCACGACTGTTGAGGATGCATGGCGGTGGGCACAATACCAAAGGTATGTCTCTCTAGCCAACACTGTTGCTAGCATAAATCAATGTAGTACACACTGAATGCAGTGACCCTGAGGTTCATCATCCTCTTCATATGCTTCTTACTCCTCCAAGGAGGTTTGTGTTAGAAAAACAGGACCGCGGAGCAATAAAATAAAACAAATGCAGAATCAAAAACACAGAAGACACACAATACAAGAGAGACACAGATTTACGTGGTTCACCCAGTGTGGGCTACGTCCACCAGAGAAATTGCCAGGTCCTTCCTTTATTTACGTCCACCGAGAAATTGCCGTCCTTCCTTTTATTATTATCCAACAAACAGGATACAACCTACAAAGCAAAACCCACAGAATTTCCCTTCTTTCTCCTCACGTATTCTCTCTTAGAATACAATATTCACTGCCATAGCTTCAAGAATACATTTCATAAAGAGGGTTGCCTTCTAGGAAAACTCAATATAATCTCTTAACAAGTAGATTCAAGGACCTTTATAATGAACGGTCCATATTTACAATGAAATTACAATATACTTTTATAAGGCATTTTGCTTTGGGGTTTCAACAACTGGGCCGGGGCTCACTTTCTGCACTTCACCGATGGACTCCGCAGAGGGGTTAGCCTCGTGACTTCTCATGGAAGAGTGTACATACTTATGGGGTGTAAATACTTCATGGGGTATAAACACTAATACGAAGCAAGGACCTATGAATCGTGAAGATGTAATCGTGCCCACAACAATCTCCTACTCTTGGAGACTGTGATTCAACAACTCCACCGCCGGGATATGCCGGACTTTAAACCTTCTTCTTTTGGACTCGAAAATTTCTCATCTTCATCTTCAATCTTGAAGATCAACTCAAACCGAAAGTAAGAACTCGGCTTGGTTACTCCTTTTTTTTAACATGTCTGCAGGATTCTGCTAGTGTGTATCTTTTTCCATCTTCAATCGTCCATCTCTCCAAGGTGGATCGACAGGCGGTAATCAATCAGAGCAAGCTAGTATTTTAATGGAAGGATGAGTTCTTTGCAAGGTGAATGGCACTGACTGTCACAGTACAAACTGCTGTTCTCCTACTGCTTTCCCAATTCTCCATAAACCTTGTAACCAAATCATCTCTTTTACTAGCCTTCAGAAGGCAAAGAACATATTTCCGCCTCGTTGTTGAAATTGCACAACCTTTTGTAGCTTTGAAATCCAACTTATTATTGCTCCACCTATAGTAAAAACATACCTCGTGGTGCTCTTCCTTATATCTTTATCATCTGCCATATCAGAATCAACATACCCCTGTAGAAAAGTGTCCGAACCCCCAAAACATAATAATGCATGTGTAGTAGAATTTCAAATACCAGAACTAATTTTACCGCTTCTAATGTTCTTTACCTCGATTGTTCATATACCGCCAATTCCCACTACATGTGCAATATCCGTCTTTGTGCAAACCATTGCATACATCAAGCCAACCGGCCGATGAATAAGGGACCCCGAATATGTATTCTATCTCCTCCCTGCGTTTGGGACACATTTCCTTAGTTAATTTGAAATGGCCGGCCAAAGTTGTACTAACTGGTTTTGCATGCATTCTAAACCTCTCCAACACCTTTCTCTATGTACTCACCCTAAAAAAATGTCAATTTACGATTTTTCATGCCTCTTGTTATTCTCATACCAAGGATTTTATTTATAAAGACCTAAATCCTTCATCGAAATGAATTGGCTAATTTCTTCTTGAGCACATTTATATCCCGTATATTAGACCCTCAAGTAACAAGCATGTCATCTACATACAATAGCAAGATAATATAGCTTCCATTTTCTAGCCTTTAAAATAAACACAGCTGGATCAATGACATCTACTATAACCTGCTCGGCCATAAACCACAAACTTTAGATACCACTGAGCTTGCTTTAGGCCATACAAGTCTTCTTCAACCTGCGATACCAAATTTTCCTTCCTTTGACCTCATAATTTCGTGGTCACAAAAGATATAAATCTCTTTCCTCCAAATCCCCATGGAAAAAAGTTTTTTTTTTTTTTTTACATCTAACTATTCAAGGTTCAAATTTTCTACTACCACAAGAATTAAAATAGTCCTAATTGAAGTCATTTTAACAATCAGAGAAAATATTTCATCAAAATCTATAATCTTTCTTTTTTAGTAAACCCCTTTACAACAAGTCTAGCCTTGTACCGCTTTTCTCCTCCATCTTCTTCCTTCAACTTGTAACCCATTTATTCTCCAATGCTATTTTTCCCAAGCAGTAACTCAACCAAGTCCTAAAGTCCGTTTATTTTCCAAGGAATCCATTTCTCTTCATGCCTTTGCTCCCACTTCTTTTTGGTGCTCTACCGCGATTGCCTTTTTCATAACATTCTCAATTCACTCTAATCGGCCAACAATAAATAATATAATGAAGGAGAGTATCACCAGGTATATTTAACCTAGTAGATATTCTAACACTTGAAGGATTTTGAGGTACCTACTTCTCATGCTGTTGTACCTTTTGGTTTCGTGTCTTTGAATTTCCTTTTCTTTTCAAGGATCTCATCAAGAACTGTGTATTTTGTTTTTCCTGCTTTCCTATTTCTTTTCCCCTGAATCGATCTTTGGTACGACCTTCATTGAATATGACATCTCTACTCCTAATGATTTTGTTATTTACAATCCCATGTTTATAACCAAAATCATTAACACCATATCCAATAAAGGTACATTTCGATTTTGCCTCAAGCTTCATTCTATTTTCTTTATCTGTGGACAAATGCTTCACAATCGAAAAGTTTTCAAAAAGAATAGTTTACCTTTTTCCCGTCCATTCCTCCTCCGGAATCTCTACCATTCAAAGAGTTTGAAGGTCCTCTGCTTATTAAGTGGAACAAATAATATCTACAACATTTGCCTATAACTGTAAGGGAAAACTAACATTCAATCTCATATACCTTGCACGCCCATGATTGTCCTTGTTTCATCCTTCTCGACACACCATTTTCTTGTGGTGTTCAGGAACTGCCTTCTCTCTACCAATCCTATGGTATGAACAACAAGAATCATCAAACTCCTCGCTGCTAGTAAGTATTTACCTCCATTATCTCTGACCGGAGACACTTCAACCTTTTCCCTGCCTTTACCTCAACTAAAGCTTTTCCATTTCTTAAAAGTATCAAAACATCAGATTTTGTCGAATGCACAATCCAAGTTTTTCTAGTTGCATCATCAATAAAAGTAACATAATAATGAGATACCAAGAGATGATACTGAGGCCGTCCCCATACATCTTTATGGACAAGCTCTAACCTTTCATTATTTTTTTTTTTTTTTTTTTTTTTTTTTTTTTTTTTTTTTTTTTTTTTTTTTTCCAAATCAATTTGTTTAAGACTGGCAAATTTCTTTTGTGAAGGATCTCACATAATTTCTCACTTCATGTGTCCTGTACCTCGTGATGCCATGTCGATTCACTGAGAAGCTAAAGATATAGAAGAGTCAAGATTACCAATACATAGATACAATGTACCTACCTTCTTCCTTTCTCGGGCTATCACCAATGATCCTTTGATGACCTTCCACGCCTTATCCGTAAATATGGATATACAACCTTCACTTCATAACCCACCATGTTGAACTTCAAATTTTTCCTTATATCTTGAACATGTTTTACCTCTTCAACAACCATTGGTTTCCATTTTGTTGTTTTATTTTTACATTCTATTCCAACAATTTTGTATGGTCTATTATCACCCAATTGAACTCCGGCCCAAAATCACCTTGAACATAATCTAGAAAAATGTTTCCTATCGTGTGGTATGAAATGAAGCTCCTAATCTACTACCCAAGACTCAAAAAAAATATTATCTACATAAAGAAACAAAGCATCTGTAACACATCACCTTTTACATTTGATTCCTGATTTTTCCCCCGCTGTCCATCTCTTTGTTTCTTTGAGCTCAGAAGTCTTTCTTCAAATGTCCTTTCTTCCCACAATTCCAAAGACTTATATTTCAAGTCTCGATTTGGATCTGGCCTTCCTAGAATTTCCGCTTCCGGGAAATTCTTTCCTCTATCCTTTTGTCTTCCCCTGCCTCCATGTTCAATGCATTTCCGATGTTTCACCTGTGCTGCTTCCGCCGTGATTTCACTAAGGATAACACCAACAACATCATCAAATTTTAAAGTATTTGAACCAGAGAAAGAGTTACTTACATACCATGACCAAGCCATTCCAAATTTTCCGGCAATGAGCACAAGATTAGAAGAGCTCCTAACCTCATCATCAAAGTCAACTTTGCTGTAACTTTAGTTGATTAGTAACTCAGATAAATTCATTTAAATGATCTGCACCAGAACCACCTTTCCGACATCTCTTCATATATTAAATACACCTTCATTAGAAATACCTTATTCGATGCTTAGGGTTTTCTTCAAACAATTTCACAACAGATCCATCAAATCCTTCAAGGTCTTTTTATTTCGGAATATTGAGCCACCGACACGCTGTGCTCACCGTATTCGCTCCTAGAGCACTTCACAAGAATCTCCCATTCTTCATCATTCATGGCCGTCGGCTTTTTTGTTACTCCACTCAATGGTAGGAATAGATCCTTCGATATAAAATAGCCTTCCATCCGCATCTTCCATAATCAGGTTTTGGTCACAAATTTCTCGACCCTAAACTTCTTTCCATTCTGACACATTGTTCTACCTAACCAGAACCTCTTTTCCTCGCGAAGTTACCTTTTACGCCTGATACTTGTTAGAAAAACAGATCATGAGTAATAAAATAAAACAATTTAATCAAAACCGAAGACACAATACAAGAGAGACACAGATTTGGTTCACCTAAATAGGGCTAATACCACTGTGAGAAATTTGTGTCCTTCCTTTTTATTATTATCCAAAGAATGAAGGATACAACTCCACAAGAAACTCCGGCCAGAATTTCCTCTTCTTCTCTCACAGCCTCCTCTCAGAATACAATATTCTACCTCAGACATAGTCAGTAATTACATTTCTCATAAAAGAGGTAGGGTTTCCTTCTAGGGAGGAAAACCCTAACATAATCTCTACCGTTAGATCTATGACCTTATAATGAACGGTCCAGATTTACAATGAAATTACAATATACTTTTTATAAGGTAATTTTCGTGGCTACCAACTTCAAGCATAGCCCACTTGTCTCCCGTGTAATTTCAGACATTGTAGATTGGACCTCAAGTAGGGGGTATCAAGACTTCATGGAAGAGTGTACATACTTCCGGGGTGTAAATACTTCATGGGGTATAAACACGGCTGAAAGCAAGGACCTATGAATCGGGAAGATAATCAGGCTCCACAACCAACAGTTTGAAACCCTTCTAACCTAACCTATAAGGCTACCCCTACATACCTCGGCCTACCCTAAACCTAACCTACATCCTAAGCCTAGCAATCCTAGACTCTTAGTGGCCCAACGCAAGACATCTAGACCTAATCTTTATAGCTCCCTAAAGCTACTAAAACTATTAACTTGGCACTCAATTTAGGACTAACATAACTATTACAAAGACAATCCCACCATTTTAATGCTATATATAGATTCACTCTAACACAGTCCCCCATTCTTGGATGTTTTGGGGTTATTAATATATCATTTGATTTATTGCAATGTCTAGAACAACATACCATTGTAACTATGTTTCGTTGTCTCCACAATTACTCTGTATTTTCCATCTAGGGCATTAACTGACTAAAGCCAATAACTTGGATCATGTTCCTTCTAACTAGATTTAGATACTAAGTTCCATATAAGTATACCTTGCAATTGTTGTTGTCACCATGTTTGTGTGGGTTTGTTCTTTTGGTCACTTGTTTATTAAATATTTCCTTGAGATGATGATATAGTTGAACCTGTGACAAACACACAATTGTAATTATGTTCCTCAAGAAGAACTTCCTCGGGACTATCTACCATTTGACTGTCCTAAGCTATTTTTGCAGCCCCAACCGACCTAACGTTGACCTATTTTTATACTAACTCACCCTAGGATATATCCCCTTTCATGAGCTAGAAAATATAGGTATTCATTGACTTGTTGAGGCCATTTACTTGACAATGGATTCATTCATTGGTGTTAATACACTCACTCACTTAAAATATTATATGGATGCACTTTAGTCGAACCTCTAAATCCCTTCATTGGTGTAAATCCTTTGATTGGTGTTATGGTAGCACCCAATGACCTTCATATACATTTGTTAGGTGGACACCATTAGCACAGTGTTGATCAAAATACCCAACAATATAGAGCTGTAAAATATGTAGGAAATGGCCATATCTACGATTACAACTTGTCAAATTTTCCACATTCCTTCCATACAATGATAGCCTACCTAGGAGTAGCAACAATACCCCAAAGCACCCTTCTGTTAACATGAAAAGTTTGGCAATGAATTGTGAATAAAGTTTAGTTAATTAGTAGATGCTTGTCTATGAGTTGCACTGTATGCTCATGGATGCATTGTGTTACATGTTGCCAGTGTCGTATGTTTTCATATTTACCCTGATATAATTTTCAAAAATTACAAGTATGCTTACTAAATTCTACTCTTATTATCTTGAAAGAAAAGCTTCAGTAAACCAACATTTTATTCATGTTTTTGGTGCTTAGAAATCTTTTTAAATTACTCTCAAACTCAAATCCTTGTTTGTGAGGACTGAAATCAAATATCATGAAAATGTACTATATCTTAACTAATTTTGGAAGTTGGGCAGTCCAAAGAGTTAGAAATTTTGCATCTTATTCATGTTTTTGGTGCTTAGAAATATTTTAAAATTTCAGATCAGTTTTAATCAAGGGGAAGAAGCAAATAGCATTAATATGTAACTTCTGTGCTCCATGACGGATCCAATACTATTATGGGTGTTGTTCACAACTACATTTTTTCTTCTTTTTGTTATTTAAAGTATTTGTGAGTTTCTATTTGAATCGGTTGCAATTTTTTATATGTTTACCTTTCATAATGTCCAATGGTGCTTATATCTTCTTCTTTTGGCAATACCCATGCTCAAAACGCTAGAATTTTTCTAAAACATTAGGCCTCAAAACCCTAGAATTTGTCTAAAACCTTAGGCCTCAATTGTAGATAGATGATTTTTTTTTGGCAAAAGATAAGAAAAATTCATGTATTCAGAAGTGGAGGGGAGTATCAAGAATATCTAGATGAGTGAGTGAAGGAGTATAAGAATGGGGTTCTTTTGGGACCATTAGGACCTTTGCAGATGGATCCATGGTGGAAATTCCTAATGCATATGCACTATGTGATAACTCTCACTAATACATGCATGATGAAAAATATTAGTTGTGTGAGTTGTACTAGAAAAAAAATGTGTATGTGCATTATTGGCATGTGTGAAAAGAGAAGGATTAGGGTGCTCATCGTTAATATATGCTAGCGAATCTATAGATTTTATATGTATATGTCATTTATAAAGGGACAAAATCTATGCAAACCAATATTTCGAGATCATGGAGGAGTTATAGGATATATTGGTGTGCACACAAATAAGAGTGGTAATTCTATATTATATCCATTGTGTTGACTATTCTAAATTTTCTTGTAAGGAGTGTAGATTTGCTAGGATTGACCATGATCTATTTCTCAATCAGTTGTAGATCAACTGTAGAATGGTGGAACCTATAAATGTAATTATTTTGCAAGAATAAGATTTATATTCTACTAATGCCTTGGTATACTCTATAGGACTTGATCAAATTTAGTTCCATTCTAGTGGCTCTACAATAAATATTAAAACATTTCTTCAAAGATTCTTCCTCCCTAAGTGAACCAACACTAAAAGAGGTGGATATTGTTGACATAAAGGATATGGATTAAGGACAAACAATCTGTTAATTAAAAAAACAAAGGATGAGAAGGGTAGGCACCCTTCAATCAAGTTCTTGAATGGACAATTAAAGCCTGTGTAATTCAATATAAGCCTTAAATACAACCAACTTACTCTGCCATAAGAATTTTGGCTGACCAATCTTAATTACAATTATCTTTTTTATGTCAATACAATACATGACTTCTTTTGCTACCCTGACAAAACTACTCTCATATCTACAAGTTCACATAACTTTGAGGTTATTTCTTCCATTTGGTTTGGGCATTTTCCAAATTGTATTTCTGTATTGTTTCCCTTCGAAATGATTTTGAAAGAATGCGTGTTCATCACCTTTAGATAGTCATACTGCTCTTCTGTATTGTTTCCCAAGTACATAATGAAAGTATGCTTCTGTAGCAAACCTCCCATGTGCTTATTCTTGTTTTAATGGCATAATTGTTATTTACAAAAAAACCCAACATTAGTCGCTCTAGCGACTACCATGTTCGTATCTCTAGCGACTAACATGTTCATCGCTTGTATTTACATTTGGTCGAAAAATATACTAACATGTTCATCGCTCTAGCGACTAACATGTTAGTTTCTTGTATTTCCATTTGGTCGCAAACTTCGTCCTTCGTTTGACCTTTTTAACTTCAGGTTTGGTCGCTGTAGCGACTACTCTTCATCGTTCTACCGACTCAAAGTGGTTTATTGACTAAGTTTTCCAGGGTTGTCTTGGTCTCTCTTGCGACTAATATTAGTCGTTTGACCGACTAATATTCATCACTAGTTGAACTTTTCCCTATTGTGAATAGGCTTCTTTTCTCGGTCGCTAGACCGACGAAGATCCATGTGTGGCCGCTAGTTGCACCAGGGTTATTGTCGCGCCTTAAGTCGAGATGTAAAGGGTGGTTGGTCATAGTCGTTTCATCGTACATGTTGCCTTGTAGAAACAAGATCCTCCAATCATTTGTGCAATTTAGTTTTGAGTGTTGACACCTTGCGTCATGTCGACTTGTTGCTTGGGTGCTTGGGTATAGTCTTCGTATAATTACTAACGAATATTTCAGGCTCCTATCACGTGGATTTGTCTTGAGTCTGTGGTCCATATAGGTTAGGTTGAACCAGTTTTATTGTCGCGTCTATCACCTTGGGACGACATGATTCCTGATGAGGGGATCATGGCGTGCCCTATTGGATAGAGGCGAATGATAACTTGGACAGAGTATGTGTTTCCCATTGTGGGTGTTTTTAATCGTTGTAAGTTTGTTGTTGGCGCTCGGATTGTAACACCTTCATGTGTTTGGTTTTGTGCACCACAGAGTTTCTAGTTATTGGTCATCGAGGCCATTGTGTCGGGATTGTGGATGTTGTCCTTAACTTGTAGGCGTCGTCGTGTTGTGTGTCGGGCGGGTAGTCGTTTCTTTATTTGATTTACGCATGTTTCGCCTAGTTGCTCAATTTGCTAGTGTGTAGAGTCGTTGTTGTCTATTGCCTAATATGCATGCGTGGTGTTCATCATCAGGTGGTGTGGTTTAACTGTGTCGTCGTTGCCTTCCTACCTAAAAAAAAAAAATTTCACTTTTCACTTTGCTTGGAGTCATAACGATTGGGGTCATTACATATGGTATCAGAGTGGGTTCAACCCTGTGACTGTGGATATCCATGTTTCCACTGCAATAAACCCTTGAGTATTAGCCTAACGCTAATTAAAACTTTAACGTGTCCATGTGGTGATCTCGATTAGAGGGAACCAAAGAGGTTCACAGTGTGGTGCCATGGAAGGAGGTGCAACACCTCCAGAAATGCCCACGCCCTCGTAGTCTAACCCCCAAGGGGGAAGAACAAACCCTTGGGATGGATTCAATTGTTGTAAGGGATGATGATGGTCTGATAAGGTCCTTCCAGAGATTGTCAGAGGCCTTGATTCACCATCTGTACTGAGATGAGGCCAGGGTGCATGTACCCCTGAGGGTCCATAGCATGCCCCTGCTAGTACTATTATCATTCATTGAGAACTTGAGAGGGATGAGTTCTCAAGTCTACGAGTGCCCCGGACGGTGCAACCGCTGAGGCATGGTTGGAAAATTTGACGATGCACTTTTCATTGCGAGACTATACCTCCAAATTGAAGGTCTGCATGATGATATTTCAACTGAAGGGGAGCACTCTTCTATGATGGAAGATGCTCTTGCCACATTTGAACATGGTCGTCTAAGACCTGTCATGGGACTGTTTGAGGAATGATTCCAGGAGAGGTATATTTTTGAGTAATTTGTTGAGCGCCAGCTCAACGAGGTCAATGCCTTGTGATAGGGTGGTCATACGGTGCCGGAGTATGAGGCCCATTTTTGAGTTTCTTTGGTATGCTCCGCACCAATTTGTAAAGAAAATTGAGGTCAACAAGTTCATGTTCAACCATAATGTTAGGATTCAACTTCTACTTTGGGTGCCAGGAATACTGGACTGAAGAAAGTGTGTTGGAATGTGGGGAGCCACATTACCAACGCGACTACCCAATAGAGAGGACTATAGAAACTGGATCAGCTGGACCCACTACCGTGGGAGATTTGGGCAAGGTCCATCAGATTCATGTAGCGGTGAACAACCTCCAAGAAGATCACCAGTCGACTGTGCTTGAGACATCATGTACCATTGCTGACCAGACCCTTAGTATTTGATAGATCCCGGTGCTACAGAGAGTTTCACTTCTGGTGCATCGCTAAAAATAATTAAGGTAAAGGCAGTCGAACAAGATGAGTTTAGCTTTGTAGAAATGGATTCGGGAGCCAAACAAAAGGTTGGTGGGAAGGTTACATGATGTAGCCTTAACTTGGGAGAGTTTGTCACTAGGGCCAACCTATACGTCACGATCTTAGGATATCATGACGTCGTGATCGGTATGGACTAGTTGGAATCACATGAGGCGGTACTCGACTGTAATATGAAATGACTAAGATTGGTCGATGAGGAGGGACAGCGATGCGTGATTGTAGGTCGGAACCAGGAAGTTTCCCTGAGGTTCATCTCTTCCTTGGAGCTATGGAAGAGCATGTGCAAGGGGTGTAAGCTTTATGCGATCCTTGCGTTAAACGAAAAGGGAGTAGAAGAAGGTCTAGAACACCTTCCGGTGGTGAGAGAGTTTGCAGACATCTTCCCAGAGGAGTTACCTAGGATGTCGCTAGAGATGGAATTGGATTTTACCATAGAACTAAAATCGAGGACTGAACCGATAGTGAGAACGCCTTACTGGATGTTGACCCCGGAGTTATAGGAGTTGAGAATGCAACTGAAGGAGTTGTTGGACCTGGGACTTATACATCCAAGTGTGTCATTGTGGGGTGCGCTTGTTATTTTCATATGAAATGAGGATGGGTTGTGGAGACTCTGCATTGACTATCATCAATTGAACAAGGCAACGATAAAGAATCAATATCCGTTGCGAAGGATTGATGATCTATTGATTAGGTCAAGGGTGATGTGGTGTTTTCAAATATCAAATTGAGATCAGGGTATCACCAGTTACGGATCAAGGAGGATGAAGTCCCTAAGACTGCCTTTAATATAAGGTTTGGACATTACGAGTTTACTGTTTTATCATTTGGACTAAAGAATGCCCCAGGGGTATTTATGAGTTTGATGAATGGGGTATTCCGTGAGTACTTGGACAAGTTCATCCAAGTATTCATTGACGATATTTTAACTTACTCTCGGATGATGGAGGAGCATGAGGAGAACTTGCACTTGGTACTACAGTGTCTACGAGAGAATAAATTGTATGGGAAATTGTCTAAATGCTTGTTTTATAAATCGAAGATTCACTATTTAGGGCATGTCATATCCGTCGAAGGTATCGTTGTAGATCTAGCAAAGGTTGAGGCTATTATGGAATGGCCTGTGCCGATGAATTTCCTGGAAGTGCGTAGCTTCATGGGTTTAGCAGGATAATATTGATGGTTCTTCGAGGGATTTTCGAAGATATCAAATCCGATCATGGAATTGCAGAGGAAGAACAAGAAGTTTGTTGGACCGACTAATGCATGGAAGTATTTTGGAGGCTCAAGGAGCTATTGACAATAGAACCGATACTAAATTTCCCTGACAGGGATGTGGACTTCTTGGTATGCACTAATGCATCCAAGGAAGGCTTAGGCAGAGTCTTGATGCAAGATGGTCAAGTGATCGCTTACATCTCGAGGAAGTTGAGAAGGCACGAGGAGAACTATGTGATGCATGATTTGGAATTGTTAGCCCTTTTTTATGCCTTGAGAGTTTGGAGGCACTTCCTTATTGGACGAAAATTTGAACTAAAAATGGACCGCTCTAGACTACAACATGTCTTTACACAAAGTGACCTAAACGCGCGACAACGACGTTGGTCGAAATTGCTTAGCGAGTTTGATTTCAAGATTAATTACATAAAATGAATAGTGAACCGAGTGGCAGATGCATTGAGTCGGATACCATGCATATTTTCGGTGTTGCCTCTTCAGACGAATCTACGTGAAAAGATTCTAACTTTACAATGCGACAATGACTGATACAAAGAGGTCAAGGATTTTATCAGACGAGGGTGCGCTCATGTTTGAGCCGATCCACATCCTGGATAATCGCATTTGACATATACAACGTCGAACAATAGATCAGGTCAAGGTCCAGTGGGACAACTATAGTCCACACTCAGTGACCTAGGACAAAGCATATGATATGTGCCAACAGTTTCCATTTTTGTTTGATAGATAGACTTATGATGTTGTGATACACATTATTTCGACACTTATATACTATGAAACTTCGAGACGAATTTTAGACCAAGAGGGGGTGTATGTAACATCCCACTCTTGTGCACACTGAGCGAACTTATTCTTTGAGGACACTTTCTTGCAAGTGATCCAGATTATTATACTATTGGGCATTTGATTATGATTATGAGGCATTATGGATATGATGACATGTTATTTTGTTGTATTTATATAAACAGGTGATATCGATTCGGTTCTCCTTAGTGTGCAGGACTTTGGACCTCGAGGATGTAGAGGCATCGATGAAACCCCTTGGACTCCAGATTGAGTCAGGGGGTGGACTATTGGGGTTTGATTGTTGTAGATATGACATGTGTACATCTAATTAGATGTTATGATGATTGATTATTTTGCTGACATGATTCATTGATGATGCAGGTTGACGATAGCTTGCCAACTAGACTCACATGTGGAGTAGAGGGGTCACGCACGATAACCAGAGAATTTGAGCGAAAGGTGTGGACAACAACCCTACCACGACCTACTAGCACTCCCATCGTGGCTCGAACTGTAGGTTAACAATTACCTAGTTCGAGAAGACCCACGATCTTGTGAGGGTAGACTGCGACAGTCGCTCACGATGATTCTAAGGGGTGCGCAATAAGGCAGGGGCCTTATTCCTTAGAGGCCCTTAGTCTTCCACAAGATCACCTGGCGGAGTATTGACTCCAGGGGTTTTTGATTTCTAGCAAGTCAATCAAGAGGTGAGTGTCACCCTTGGAGCACGTAGTGCATCCTGAAGGGCACGTCGTGCAAGGAAAATGGAAAGAAGCGAGTGGCACCCTTGGAGTACGTAGTGCATCCTTAAGGGAATCTTGCCTTTAAGAAGTTTCTAATTATGAACTCACCTAGGAATTTAGTAAATGCGTAAGTCATTTAAAATGTGTAAGGGAATATGGGGACACCAAGGAGCGATTTTATGAATGCTTTTAGGTGGGGTGAGGGAAATAGGAGTAATTAAATAATTAATGAAATTAATTTCTGGTGCAACTAGGGGGATGGGTGACATGTGTACGGGGGAGGTTTTTTCTGAATTAAATTGTTGAAAATTAAATTAAATGGGAATTTGGGAAATAAATCACTTAGAAACCCTTTAAAAATGATGGAGGAGGAGGATTATGGATCTCATATTTTATGTGTAACATTACGTTGCAGAATTTTTGTCTTGATTGACTTATCTTGTGGGAGTTGGGATACCCAGCTTGGATAACGAGTGGTAGCTCGACCTTGCGAGACGAGCTGGGTGCTAGCTTTTCTTTGTTTTAGTGTGAGTGGCCCCTTTGCTGCTCGGGGGGATAAGGGGGAAGAACAATACCCCTAGCATTGGCTAGGAGGTACCGGTGAAGTTACATCAGTTGGCAAGCAGGAGCTGGATGGAGCGTGCCCGGGACAATGACTCGGAGCAGTCACCTTGAGCTATGGTACGCATGCGTTTATTTGAATGGTAGATTATTATTTTTCTTGTGTTTTCATTACTGTACTTCTATTGTGTAAAGAAATGTGTTTTACTCATCATTTTAATCGAGAACTTAAAGTCATCATAGCTTTACACTCGCTGCTTTGAATTGATTTCCTTGGCAACCCGATCCCTGATTGTTATGACTGTTCTATTTTGTTTTATTGATTATTATGAAGATATTGTGTTTTATCTTTCATCCTTATCCCTATATCATCAGTCCATGCTTGAGCCATCGGTTAGGAGCCGAATCGACGGTCTTCACTTCGGTGTTAATAGACCTATAGATTCTAATGCCTCGATTTTCTGTGCATGGATGATGAGCGAAGAATAACTTTTGCCCATCCATCTACCTTACTTATCTCCGCGTTGATTGATTCATGGCTGAATGATTGGTCTTGCACTTTCTTGTGATCAATTTCTTCTGCGTTTTGGATTGTAAAATTCTATGTTTTGAGTGCTGGTAAAACTCTGCGTTTTGGATGGTAAAACTATGCATTTTGTTTGATGAATCTCAGCGCCTTGATCAATAAATCTCAGTGATTCAATATGTTAATGTCTGCGCTTATTTATGTTGTGTTTGCGAATTTACCGTGTCTGAGATTGAATATTGGTTGACAACGTTTAATTTATATAGTTACTGAGATTATACATGTTGTTTGGATTGAAATTTCATGGTTGTTTTTACTTCTTTTGATGCCCCTTTGTGTTGTGTTTCGATGGTTTTTATCCACCATTTCGTGCTTCCTTGCACAATGATTTGGTGTTTCCTTGCACATCGATTTTGTCCTTTTATTGTACAACTATTTCATCCTTCCATTGCACAACCATTTCGCCCTTCTTGCACAGCTTCTGATCCACGATTTTAATGGCCTAAGCACAGTTCTTAATCCACGATTGTATTGACATAAAGAAAAATTTATGCTCCATGATTTTATTGACACTTTGCACCGTTTCTCCTCCACAATTTATTGGCATAATGCACAATTTTTACACTGCGATTATCATCGTGAATATTGAATTTATATCTACGTTTTATATCACCACGAATTGTATATCTGCGTTTTATATCACTATGAATTTGACAGCGGGCTTTCCACAACTATGTTAGACATTTATTAGCTGCGATTTGTTGCATATATATTTGACTGCGAAATTTCATACATTGCGTGACTGCGATTCCACCGATACGGTGTGACTGCGATTTCACATATATTGTGTGCACTGTGACTGCGATTTTAATAGATAGTGGTAATATATTTCCTTGTTAAGATACAACGTGTTTATATATGTGAATGGAAGACAATTTTTATGGATTGATCGCCTATTGACTAATAGTTGTATTGATTGGCAATTTTACTGACAACATTATCATTATTTACCACTGCTATTGATTCATTGAATAACATTTAATCGAAGAGCATTTGATTTCGCAAGATTACGATTTTATGAACAAAGTTTTATTTAGGCAACGAATATATGCTGACAACGAGTTTAATATATTGAAGGACAGACAACTATCTTTTATATTTATGACAGTCGTTTTATATGTAGACAGTAATATTAATAAACAGATTTATAGACAGGCGATACATGCAGATAGCGAAATCATTGTATTCGTTTCAGTTTTAAAGGACAACAATTTATCTTATAGTTCAGTTTTAAATGGTGAATTCCTAAGATAATGAATTCCTAAGACAGCTACATAGTAACTAGCTATATCTATTTCCTTTCCTTCTTACCATGTGCGTAATCTGTCGGCGGATGAACACTTTTGTTGTTTGTTTGGATTGAATTAATTAGACTGACAGACAGACACGGGACCGAGCCAGAGCGGGTATAAAAGTAAACAGAGTAAATCGAATCCAATGGAAGTTGGCTGTAAAACAATGCGTAGAGCATGACCTTCAGGTCCCGTGTAGACTCATATTCCTTGGTGATTGGCTTGTGTATGTCAAACCCTAACGTGTGATTTGGTAATTAGCTCGGGCTTCAGTGGTTGGTATGAATGTCTTGGAGATTGGGCTGGGGCTCAATGCTTTTCAAACGCTTCAATGGAGGCCGCAGGTTGATTCCACGTCTCTCTTTGTCTCTCATGTAAGGAAAAGTTACGTTATCTCTAGCAACCCTTTGACCTGACCAACCCAGCCACGTATCTTCTCTCTTATGGGTTTCACCAATGGAAATAATTAGACCAAAAAATATTATTTCATATTATGCTGAAGGTGAAATGATTACTGCAATTGTTGAGGGCATGAACATAATTGTTTTACGAATCTTTGAATTTGTTGAGGGTAAACAAAATTGTTTCTAAGAGGCTACGTGTCACGATGTAATGGTCGTTATTTTGTTTATGTGTCACATTTACATTGTTGATAATCATCTATGGGAAGAGATATGTGTCGAATTCACATTGTTGTTGTTTGATATGACTTTAAAAAAAAATTTGATGTAAAGTTATTTTAATTTATAAACATGATATAATAATAATATGTTGAGTATGTTGGGACCGCGTGAGGAGCAAGAGGGTGTGATGAGCGTGACCTAAGCGAGTAGCATAGCGCAACGAGAAGGGCCCCCCAGCCATGGATGTTGGTGGGGGAGTCGTCCCCACCTCTCCCCCTTTTCCAGAGATCGATGCATTCAGGAAGCTCGTTGCCGAGGCTTCCAAGAGACCGTCGTCAGGAGCTCAACAGAAGTTTGTCAAGAAATTGGAATGCATCCCAAGCGTAGAAATGCCATTAGAAGAAACTTGCAGGTCGACAGTCAATCTAGCAGACAGAGGACTCATCAGCCAATTTACCGGGCTCTGGCCCTCTCCCAAATCCGTCGAAGCCTGGGTGCAGAGGAACTGGAGTCCGCTCATCTCAGAAGGCATAAAGAGTCATTTCGTAGGGAAAGGCTACTTCATTTTCGTCTTTGAAAACCCTGAAGATAAAAGCCTCATCTTCATAAACGACCCATATTTCATGGGGCCCTAGGGGTTATACCTGAACAAATGGACCCAGGATTTCGATCCAGCCCAGGATGTGCCATCCGTCGTTCCAGTGTGGGTTCGCCTACCCCATCTTCCTTTACACTGCTGGAACCAAAAATCATTGCATGCAATCGACAACAAGCTAGGAAGGTATATCGATCAAGCACCAAGGAAAGATCAGTACCCATGCGCCCGGATCTGTGTGGAGGTCGATCTGGAAGTGGGATTACTAGAGGCAATCAAACTAACTGCGGTAGATTGGACGCACATCCAGGAGCTAGATTATGAGCAGTTACCATTCAAATGCCGGCACTACCACAGATACGACCACTTCGCAAGGCACTGCAAAAAAAAGAATGCAGATGAAAGTGAGAACACGAAAACAAATCAGTGGACCATAGTCCAGAAAACAGGGACAACAAGACCTAGAAGCAAAGGAACAACGAAGAGTGGAAATCCCGGGCAACTGGAGCAAGAGAAACGCGACGAAAACTCCAACCCCACGCTACAATCAGTACCTCAAACAGAAAAGCTCAACAAGGAAACAGAAGAACCAGAAATAATGATGGATAACAGGGAACATCCAAAATCCCCCCCAAAAGGAAAGATACAGGGGAACAAGGGCAAACAGCAGGAATCCTGGATGTATCCCCCTCTCCCTCATATGCAGACATAGCCAGAAAGAAAATGTTAGAACCATCAAGCTCCTCTGAGGATGAGATCTTAGAAAGGCCAGCCAAAAGAGCAGGAAGGAAGTCCCGTAAAGAAACAAGGGAGGAGGAGGCAGAAAGACAAAAGACCCAAGGAACCAACCCACCATAGAAATGTCAATTGGCAGAAATACAAGAATAAGGTCTCTAAAAGGAGGAGGCTCATCCACTCCCAATAGTAAGTAATGAAAATTGTCTCTTGGAACTGTAGAGGTCTGGGGAACTCGGCGAAAATAGAAGCGGTTAAGGATCTGATGAAAGTGGAACCAGTAGACATTCTCATGCTCCAAGAGACAAAAATCGAAGGGGAAGCCCTTCTAGAGATCAGTAAAAACAAATGGTAGAAGAATACAGGGAAAGCAATCAGTGCAAGGGGCTCCTCCGGAGGAATAGCAACACTGTGGAAGGAAGAACAGTTTAGCCTCGTCAACTCCTACAACACTCAGCATTGGAGCCTCACAGAACTGAAGCACACAGCAAGTAAGTTAACCATTGCATTATTCAATATTTATGTACCAACTTTGCATTCCGAAAAGAAAGACTGTTGGAAAACTTTAAATGAGTATTTAGAACTAATCTCCCCAAACAATATAATCATTGTTGGAGACCTCAACCTAGTAATGAATGGAAAAGAAAAGAGGGGAGGAAGGACGAGCAAAGATCAACTGATTCATGTAGTAGAAGACATGATACAACAATGGGATCTAATGGATTTTAAACCACGCAAAGGGCTCTACACCTGGACCAATAATAGGACAGGGGAGGAACACATTTCTGCCATATTGGATAGGTTTCTGGTTCAAATCACTTTGCTATTGGAAAGGAAGCTAATCTCCACAGCCATCCTCCCCAAGCTTACCTCGGACCACAAACCCATCCTGCTTTCGTTAGAGGAAGAAGAAAATTTAGATCCAATCCCGTTCAGATTCAACCCTTTGTGGAAAGAAAAGAGTGGCTTCTATGAGACAGTCCGACTGGCATGGTCCACCACAGTTACTGGGTCTCCCCATTTTGTCTGGGAACAAAAATTAAAAATAACAAAAACAACCCTCAAGGAATGGAGCAAACACCCGGAAAGCAACCCCAATACCCAAAGAAAGGAGCTAGTGCAACAGTTGGGAAAGATGCAGAATGAAATAGAAATAAAAGATATTGCTAATACAGATCTGGAAAAGGAGCAAGCAATCCAAAGTAAAACTTACCACTCCTTCAGAATCGAAGAAGAATACTGGAGACTAAAATCCCGCAGTTTATGGTTGGAATCTGGAGACAAAAATTCATCTTACTTCCACAGTCAATTTAAAGCCCGGCTCTCCAGGAACCACATCTCTGAAATCACAACAAATGATGGGAAGATTTGCAAAGGAATAGATCAAATAAAGGCTATTGTTGTCTCACATTTCCACCATCTTTACAGCAAAGAGAATGATGATAACGAAGAAGGCAGTAAGGAATTCCTCAAGAACATCCCGGCTCTGGTCACAAAAGAAGATAACACAGCACTATTGAGCCCAACCAACGAAGAAGAAATCAGCAAAATCATCTGGTCCATGGCCCCTGACAAAGTTCCAGGGCCAGACGGGTTCACTATTCATTTTTACAGGATATGCTGGAACATAATCAAATCTGATCTCATTAGAATGATAAAAGGATTCCTACAGAAAGAAAAACTGGGAGGCAGCGCCAACTCAACTTTCCTTGCTTTAATCCCGAAAGAAACAAACCCCGCCTCCTTTGATAGATTCGGGCCAATCTCCCTTTGTAACGCCTCTTATAAGATAATTGCAAAGCTCCTTGCAAACATAATAAAGTCACTGTTGGGCAAGCTCATCTTAGAATCGCAGGGTGGATTCGTCAAAGGGAGACACATCCTGGACAATGTAATCCTAGTTCAGGAAGCTATGCATTCCAGCAAGCTCAGAAAAGAGAAAGGTATATTGATCAAGTTAGACATGGCCAACGCCTTCAATAGAGTAAATTTGTCCTTGCTATATCAAGTGTTGCTCTCATTCGGATTTGAGAAAAAGTTTGTTAACCTGATACAAGCCTGTACCCACAGCCCATGGATAGCACCTTTGGTAAACGGGAGGCCAACAAAGTTCTTTAAATCTTCTAGGGGTTGAGGCAAGGCTGCCCACTCTCTCCTTTTCTGTACATTTTAATGGCAGATTCACTCAGCAGGAAGCTGGAGCAGGAAAGGTTAATAGGAGCTATTCCAGGCTTGAGAATTACGAAGGACCTTAAGCCCATTAATCATGCTATGTTCGTGGATGAATCTCTTATGCTAGGAGGAGCCTCAAACAAAGTAGCCTCTACATTCAAGAGCATACTTCAGGATTACTGCAAAGTGTCAGGAGCTTTGATAAGTGAAAGGAAAAGTGTTGCTTATAGTTGGAATACAGCAGAACATGAAACTCAAAGGATCGCCTGCACCCTGTGGTTCAAAGTGTTTGGTATGTGTTATATTCTTTGCACGAGTAGCAGTGTCGACATATTTTCACTAACATATTTTCGCCGAGACGACATATTTCCGGGACCACATGATATTAGGTGGTTTTTTCGGCACATGGTTTTTTGCCGATGGTTTTCTATTTCCGGTTAAGGAATTAGGGTTTTGGACTAATCTAGGTCATTGGGTTAGGGTTTTGGATGCCCCTGGCTCCTATATGTATATTGTATTGTACACAATGTAACACAATGTATGAATATAATATATGTTGGTTTTCCCGGTTTGGGGTTTCCAGGTGAAAAATCTCTGTGTAATGTTTGTATTTGCCATTGTATCTTTTCTGTTCTTTTCTGAATATCAGTTTGCAGTAGATATTGTACAAGGTTAGAATTTACATTTGGTATCAGAGCTTTATTGGCTTCAGGGGG
>SNQJ01S0035589.1:1465-11471 GCA_010110895.2 Picea sitchensis | reverse complement strand
CCCCGGTGTGTAAAGAAAACAACAAGTGGGAGCATGTTGGGTATGTGTTATATTCTTTGCACGAGTAGTAGTGTTTGAGCGTTTTCATCGGGCACGCAGGGGGGTTAGAGGGGGGTGTAGGGGGGTGGAGCCCCCTGCGCGGGGGTTCAGGGGCAGCGCCCCCGAATTTTTTTTTTCGGGCCGACATATTTTCGCCAGGATGACATATTTCCGGGACCACATGATATTAGGTGGTTTTTTCGGCACATGGTTATTTGCCGATGGTTTTCTATTTTCGGTTAAGGAATTAGGGTTTTGGACTAATCCAGGTCATTGGGTTAGGGTTTTGGATGCCTCTGGCTCCTATATGTATATTGTATTGTAAACAATGTAACACAATGTATGAATATAATATATGCTAGTTTTCCCGGTTTGGGGTTTCCAGGAGAAAAATCTTTGTGTAATGTTTGTATTTGCCATTGTATCTTTTCTGTTCTTTTCTGAATATCAGTTTGCAGTAGATATTGTACAAGGTTAGAATTTACACAAAGGGTATGCAAATTGGGAAAAGATATAGTACCTTGGGCTGCCATTATCATTGGGCATAAATAAAGTCAACCTGTAGGAAGGAGTTTTAACAAAAATTAAAGGAAAAATTGATGCCTGGGGAGGACATTGGCTCACACATGGAGGCAAATTAACACTGATAAAGTTAGTTCTCTCCTCACTGCCGATCTACCAAGCAGCTTATCTCCTGGCACCCAAATCGATTTATGGGCAAATCAACAAGTTGCTGAGAGATTTCCTGTGGCACGGTGGTAAAGGGAATCAACGCAAGTTCCATTTGGTCAGATGGGAAACAGTAAAGATGCCTTTGAGAGAAGGTGGGCTCCAGATTAGAGATCCAGCTCTTGTCAACACAACACTTGGATGCAAAATCCTGTGGAAGATGCACAGTGAGCCTACTCATCCTGTCAGCCAAACGCTATTGCACAAATACATTCCAAATGCTAAAATTCGAAATTTACAAATCCCCACCTACAGGAAAAGAACACAGTTATGGAAATTGTGCCTCAAAGGGATGCGAATCTTCACCCAAGAGCTGTACCGCATTCTTGGAAATGGCAAACGGACTAACCTCTGGACAGATCGGATAATGGGGAGGCCGTCCCTTGCCTCAAACGCCAGCCTGAACGAAATTCGCGATTTTCTTGCCCATAGAGGAAAACAGAGCATCAGTGACATCTCAAAATGGAATGAGGATGGTTCCTGGTCAGAATGGCATTTCGGAAATGTCCCAAATCGCCTCCTCCAACAGCTTGAAACGCTCAAAGCATAGCTCCGAGAGGCAACACCTGTGCACAAGACTGAAAAAGACTACTGGGGCTGGGGACCCACAGGGAGTTACTCTACAACCAAAGGCTATGCTATGCTTCAACGCTAGAAAGATAGACCACCCCTTGCAAAAATTTGGATGGAGGTATGGGATTCTACTGCGATTCCCAAGGTAAATTTTTTCTTTTGGACTCTAATGCACAAAAATATTCTGACCAGCGAAAACTTAATGAAAAGAAACATTACAGGCCCTCACAGATGTGCTCTATGGAAAGAAGCCATGGAAACGTCTGATCATTTGTTTGTAGACTGTCAATTTGCAAACAAAGTCTGGCTCCTCACCCTCCATGGCCTCAAGGTCGCTGCCCCCTCTAACATCTCAGTTGTATATCTTTTCACAACCTGGAAGGACTGTTATCCCTCACTCTCAATGAAAACGCTATGGGCCAGAGTTTGGATCTCCATCCCCAAGTATGTGTGTTGGAAGCTTTGGCTTGCAAGAAATGAGCAAATCTTCAACAATACAGCATGGACCCCCAGCATGGTAGCTACAAAAGCAAAAGGTCTCCTCCTAGAAACTTTGAGTTCTCAAAACCACAAAATAGACATCTCACTGCAGCAGGAAGAAAAGAATTGGCTTGGAAACTCTGTGCTCACTTTTCGGACCCAAAGCATTGAAAAACCCCATTCCGACACAAAATGGAGGCTAAGAGACAATCATGACACTTTCCAGAGATGGTGGCAGAAACAAGGAATAACTACAGTATTCTTCGACGGTGCCTCCAAGGGAAATCCAAGTACAGCGGGAGCTGGAGGAATCATTTACTCCAGCGAAGGGAAAATTCTAGGAACCTTTTGTTGGGGACTCGGACAACGAACCAACAACCAAGAAGAAATCTTGAGTTTGATAAAAGTCTGCCAGATAGTCAAGGAAAGAGGCCATTGGAACCTACAAGCGTTTGGAGATTCCGAAATCTTGATCAAAATGACACTCGGGAGGACAGTTCAATAATGATGGCCTAAACAAGAACCTGCAAAGATTAAAACACATTCTCCAGGACTTCACCTTCTTCAACTGCTATCATATACTCAGGGACTCAAACAAAGAAGCAGATACTTTAGCCAATAAAGGTTGCCTCTTGGCCCAAGGAGAAATATGCATAAACGATGGAGACCCAATAAAAATTTGTATTCCTTGAAAAGGACAACAGCGTGTAAAAGATTCTAGATGGTTTTGCGAAGGATGTAAGGCTTCGACCAGCTGGATTTCCCATTTAATAAAATACATAACCGTTTTAATTAAAAAAAAAAAATATGTTGAGTATGTGAAAGATAAGAAAAACGTATTAATTAATAATTATAATAATGACTCTTATGTTAATGATTCAATGTTAATTATTTGTATTGATTTTTGAGTCCCTAGCTTAGAAGCTAACGGTTTGTTGGCGTAATAGTTTAATTTCTTGTGCAAGCTTAATGGTCAAGGGATTAGTAGTTTATCAACTAAAACCATTAACAGTTAACAGTTAAATGGCTACAATCTTCCTTGTGCCTTAAGTCTATATGTAAAGTGTGGTTGGTCATATTCGTTTCACCGTATAGGTTGCCTTATAGAAAACAAGATCCTCCAGTCATTTGCGCAATTTATTTTTGAGTGTTAACACCTTGCGTCACGTCGACTTGTTGCTTGGGTGCTTGGGTATAGTATTCGTGTAATTACTGATAGATATTTCAGGCTCCTAGCCCGTGGATTTATCTTGAGTCTTTGGTCCATTTGGTTAGGTTGTGCCAGGGTTATTGTCACGCCTATCACCTAGGGATAACATGATTCCTGATGAGGGGATTATGGTGCACCCTATTGGATAGAGGCGAATGATAACTTGGCCGAAGTCTGTGTTTCCTGTTGTGGGTGTTGTTGATTGTTGTAAGTTTGTTGTTGGCGCTCGGGTTGTAACACCTTCATGCATTTGGTTTTGTACACCATAGAGGTTTTAGTTGTTGTTCGTTGAGGTCATTGTGTCAGGATTGTGGATGTTGTCCTTAGCTTGTAGGTGTTGTGGTGTTGTGTGTCGAGCGGGTAGTCATTTCTTTCGTTGATTTACACATGTTTCACCCAGTTGCTCAATTTGCTAGTGTGTAGAGTCATTGTTGTTTGTTGCTTGATCTATGTGCATGGTGTTCTTCGTCAGGTAGTGTGGTTTAACTGTGTCGTCATTGCCTTCCTTCCTAAAAGAAAAAAAAATTGCACTTTTCGCTTTGCTTGGAGTCGTAACGATTGGGGTCGTTACACGTGGACCAAAAGCAATAGGTCAAGGAGA
Source organism: Picea sitchensis (assembly GCA_010110895.2). Lineage (NCBI taxonomy): Eukaryota > Viridiplantae > Streptophyta > Pinopsida > Pinales > Pinaceae > Picea > Picea sitchensis. The sequence continues at coordinate 7,839 of SNQJ01S0035589.1, read as the reverse complement.
TATAATCTGGAATATTATGCAACAGGGGGAGCTGAGTGGATTTAATGGAAATATGACCAAGAATTTGGGAATAATTCATGAAAAGTGTTAAGTATGAGGAGTTTCTACCACTATATGCATAATCATTGGACGAAATCTGCTCTCAACTTTAAGGAGAATTTTTTTTAGACTTGCACTTAAAATCTCAATGGATGAAGAAATGGCAAGAAGAAGTGGGGGATCACCAATTCTTTACTAGACAATAGTGGAAATATATAACAATTTCAAGGGTCCTTCAGAGGAGACATCATAACATTTGTGTAATCTTGATTTTTATTGACTAACAATTCTTCACAGTAGTGTCACTGTGGCAGAATTGATCCAACATCTTATTTTGACCAAATTAACTAAAATATGATAAGGACAAAAATCATAATAGAAGTAATAATGAAGAAATTAAAACAGTGGTAATAAAAGACAAAAATGAAGAAGACAACAAAAAAAAATTAAATTCAGAAAACTGAAGTCAACAAAAAAAGAAGCACACACAAAAAAAGCAAAGCTAGGCTACTAGTATACATAAAATCCAGACGGCATTAGAACTTTTCACATTGGTCCCATGCAATATTTCAAGCGAGGGTTGTTAGCGTTGTAGGAAAACAATTGCTTATGTAAATCCTTTAAAGTGTAATAGTTAGTGTCTAAAAAAAAACAATTTGGAAAGGATCCAATACTTAGAATTCTGGTGTAATTATCAGTTCCTTGATGCACACAATTATATCATCAAGATAGAGATGGAGACTAACCAATTCATCGAAAGGCGTGTGCATAGGTATTTTAAAAGTACTACATGTATCAAGCAAGCTAGAAAGCTGACATTGGTAAGACATAGTACTCCAATAAGTGATAAGAGTGGTTTTGTGAGCATTTGCCCCTTTTACCTTGATTTTCTTGCAACCAAACAAACTATCAAGTAAGGGTCCTAATTGTGACTCTACAACTTGTTGCAGAAACATTTCCATATTGAGAGGAGGGAAAGGATTTCTCATAATCACTTGCCTGAAAGTTCGAATATTAATACAGGTTCTAATATTATCAGTGGTCCTCGAGGCAGGTTCCCAATTGGAAACCCATTCAGGGTGGACTGAAAAAAGCATTCCATCCCTTAAGAAATTTCTCAACTCCCTTTGAAAGGTTGCTTTCAGTGCAGAGTTAACAAGTCCTTATTTTTGCCTAACTGGTTTCATAGTATGTTGAATAAGGCCTGGATCAAAACCATGAAGATCCTCGTTAAACCAAGCAAAAACATTTTGAAATCCACTGATTAGCTCGGTAGACCTCATCTCTTCTTTATCATAACACTGGACATTTATTTTAATGTTCGTTGAATATCCAGGTGTCCTAATTTTCATGGAGATGGTTTCAACCACCTTCTTCCGTAACTCCTCTTCTTTCTTTTTTTCTTTATTGCCTACATCACTCGATGAAAATGAACTCTCAAGAGGAGTCAAGCTCTCAATAATCTTATTGTTTTCTATGGATATAATTTCCTCATGCTTAAAAGGTTCATCTTGGATGGAAGCGCCAATGCTCTCGTCGTTAGGGAGGGCCTGCCAAGATCCTACATTGCTAGGGATAAATGAACAATATAGAGATTGAAAACAACAGTCAGGCCTGTGAGGCAGAAGTTATTGATTAAGAGAAGCTGCAAAGATAGCTAACCAACCACCATTGAATTCAACCCCCTTCTAATATGAGTGATGTTGAAAGATAAAAGGTTGGAGGTAAGTGCCTAGACATCTTGTGTGTATCATCCCAACATCTTTTTGCTAGGAAAGCATATCTTATGTATCAGGTTCACAATAAGCTCAGAATCACCAAAAATTGAAAGGTGACCACAACCAAGATTAAGGGCGTTCCAAATGCCTAATAATAAGGCTTCAAATTCAACGACATTATTTGTACAAGAAAACTCTAACTTGTAAGACATATTATGAATTCTTCCTGCAGGGGAAACCAAGATAATGCCTGCCCCATTACCTTCATTATAGCCTGAACCATCAAAGTGCATATGCCACATATCATCATCTAAATCGATTATTTCCAAAGGAATATTACCCTCTTAAGCAAAGATGGAATACACTCCTAGGTCCTCTTCGATATAGTTTACGCTAGACTGCGAGACACTCTCTATGTACGGTGAAATTATTCCCTCTCTAAGGACTATAATGTTCTTATCGTTCCAAGGAATGGATAAAGGTGTCCCATCGAGTGAGAGGTATCCACCTGTTAAGGATTTCCTATCTCTTCCCAAGATAATTGAGTAATTTATTACAGGCATATCAATTACCTAAATGTTGAGGGTTGTTCTTATCTCAGGATGAGCGCACAAAACCAAGGTCACATCCTTAATCTCGCCTATGGTTGTTTGTTGTAGACTATTATAGGACAACATTCTTTTGGTGTTTTCATTTGTACAAGACAAGCCTATATCTTCCATAATGATCTTTGACATCACACTTGGGCCTGAACCACCATCAATGAGGAAACAATGGGAAATCATATCCACAATATTTACAGAAATATAAAAGGGGGATTTTTTACAGTGTATCTAAAGTTATGCACACCTACTTTATTTACAGAAGAATCCTCTCTGTTTACCTCTTCATAAAGATTGGCTACAATGAAATATTTTCCTTCCATGAATTGTTTCATATGCATCTGTTGTTCAAGGATGACAACCATGTCTAGGAGGGTTGCATCTGCTTTGATGTTGACCAACTAATTCAAGATATTGTACTTGGAAGAGGGGAGAGCGGGAGTGATCCCTTGACTCTTAGAAACCTAGAGAGTAGCAACGGTTGAGGATGAGCTTGGGACAGAAGAACTGCGGGGAGGGTCAAATTTTCCCTTGGGAGTATAGGCCTTGTTCCTAGTGTTGATGACCATGACATACTCTGGCTCTACAAAATCTAGGACATCGATAATAGCTTATGGTATTTTACCAAAGATATTATCTCTGGCACTCTTCTTTACCTCACATGTGGTTTCCTCGTGGTGTTTTTCACAAAAGTTACACCAACTCTGAGGCAGGATAGCCTTAGGCTGAAAATTGTTTTCAATCAGATTTCTAAAGGGGGGTGAAGAAGATGATGAAGCTCCAGGGTTGATAGGGGAGACAACACCCTTCCACTCAAATGATATCATACAGTTTTTGATATCTTGTACTAGTTGTAAGAGAGCAGACATGTTTGTTTTTCTAACTGATTCTCCCTAGGGAAGAGAAATTCTTTCAAGTTGTTCTTCATACTCTAAACAGGTATGCAAAGTGGAACCGAGATTATCAATGGAATTTTCCTCAAGTCTATGACGGTAGGAAGAAAACAATGCATTGTATTAATGCATGAATGCGGCTTGGTTATGAGGGTGGATAAGTTTGGGGATTTGATTGTATAACTTGGTGAAACACAAGTTGAAAGATTTGATGGTCTCACCATCCTTATAGGTGATGTTATTGTATTCCCTTAACTTCTTGGAGGGGCTTTTGGATTTCCCATAAGTGGATCGAAACCAATATATTAACTCCTCCCAAGTAGACAGAATCTTAGGAGGAAGGTCAAAGAAATCGGCCACATCCTTTCCTTCCAAGGAATTGACGAACAAGCGCATGCAAGTGTCATTGTCGTTGGCCCCTATGTTATGAAAAGCATTAGAAAATTCCACCAGGTGTTTGTTTGTGTTGATAGTGTTATTTCCTGGAAAATTAGGCAGGTTCTCTTTAAACTTCAAAAGTGGATGAGTAGTAGGTGCTAGGTTAAGAGGAGAGGACACATGCCACGAGGTAGTTGTGGCATCTTCTTCGAACTGAAAAATCCCATACTTTTTAATGACTTTGGTGGGATTTGTGGTAGATTGTAAAAGGATATGGTGGCTATATAAGCTACCAATCACTGATGATGATGAAGATTGGGAAGATGGAGCACTTCCAGTGCCACCAAAGCCACCACTAGATGCCATCTTGTGGATGATAGATGAGGGAAAGAAAGACGAATTGGATGAATCTGATAAAGTCCTCCTTAGAGCACTTTGTTGGGCAGACAACACAACGTTTCTTCTTCCTATTTCAGAAATATGATTAATTTCAGGTGAAAAGCCTCTTCTTATTCTAGAAGCACGAGAATCTAAGGACATGAAAGAAAGGCCAAAAATTTGAAGAAACAAAAGGGTCATTGTTGATTTCTTGGTTGTCTACGTCTAGATTCCAATTGTTCTTGAGCACTAATGTCTCGTTCAATTGCTGCCCAAGAATGGTTAAGATCAACAAGGGAATTGACATTGTCTAAGATGGTATTAAACAGATTCAAAGAAATGTTGGTATGATCTTGAAGACCGGGCTCAATGTTGGGCTTCCTTTCAACAGGAACAATCATTAAAAAAAATAGTCAAAGAATCAATATCAGGAAAAGAAATATGTATCGATGAAAATTGAGTATAAAAATTAACCAGAGAGGTATTGAATAATTCCCCAGTATGGTCGCCAAATAAATGTTGAGGAAAAGAATGAAATAATCTTACTCAAGCATTTTCAGAATCTGAATGGCTAAAGAAAAGTAGACGGGAATATCACCCTATGTTTATAGACAACAAAATTAACATCCCAACTCACAAGTATTAATTACAAGTGCTTAGGCTAGTCTTTTACCAACAAACAACTTGCTGGAAATTTACTTTTTATGTAATTTTCTGAATATAACAGTTTTTGAAATAAGTGTAAAGACAGAAGTAAAGACACCAATATGATAATTAAGAAAGATGAGACATAAAGAAATTCTTTATTTCATTCCAATTCACCAAAGATACATTTTCTTTACAAAATCTCATACAAATATCTTGGACCAAATTCAAACTTAGACATCCCCGATGGAACATACACAAGGATATCTAACAGAAAACCAAAGCTGAACTCTAAAATCTGGATCAACTTGCCACATATTGTTGCCCACTCGACTTTGCACGATCACCTTTGTCAGTCATGAAAATTAATTCACAAACATACAAGTCTACACAAACTATCAAAGATAGATCAACACCTCTGGAAAACAAGTGTCTAAATGATGTGATTCAGCCCTTAATATTATTGTCTACAATAAGACCCTTAGTATTCTTCTGCTTCTATCCTCTTCTTGTTCCTCCCTTTCCTTTTTCTTTTAATAAATTTAGAATTGGTTTAAGTAGTTGAACCAACTTATTAGTTAAGTTAATTAAAAGACTCAACCAAATTTAGTTAGGGGAAAAGTAAAAATCATAATAAAGGTCATAAATAAATAATAACTAGTAGGTGGGACCCATTGTGACTCCCTTTAGCTCATAACAATTATAACAATCATAACATAACTATTAGTCAAGTAAAACACACCTCCTTGTGTCTCCCATCCACATATTCACATTTGACAATTCAAATCATGACATTTGAAATTATTTCTAAAAAGTATTACTCATGTAACCAAAAATAAAAAATGTTGTCCAAAGTCTCCTGAAGTCAACTGTCATCAACAATAGATAAAAATAAAATCTCAAAATCCATATTTCCCACTCTGCGATGCAATCTTCCCTTGATTGCTACTGTCACCCTTTGATTTTGTTGAATTTGCCTTTGGCTGCGCTGGGCCTTTAGGCCTAATATCATTGATCACGTGGGAACAATTGTCCCTCAAATGCATCCGGGAAGACACGGATTTGTCAGAGCCATTGGAGGATGAGGAGGGGCCAGCAATGGCTTTTTCTTTGTCAATGGAATGGTGTGCCTCAATTTTCAATATCTTTCTAGTATGGGAGGATTTCACTAGTGAGTGGGGAGCGGCTTGGACAATTTGGTTATTAGGTGGAGGAGCAGGAAAGGAAAAATTGGGCCAACCATGATCTTGGGAGACTGTCGGGTGGACAATCTCTTTCCATCCATCATTTTTAGGAACCTCGGTTTGAAATGAGACGTGAGGAGGCACAAGGATACCAGGGGCTTCTAGAACTTGGAAATGAGGCCTTTCAGGCCTAGGTTGGAATACTCCCTGCCCAATCCAATTGAAAAATATGGCCTTAAACAATTGGGCAAGCTCTTGTGAATCAACATCAAAATGTATGGAGAACCTAAGTTTTCTTGGGCCTATGTTCCAATTACCTCTCCCTCTGTTTCCTTGGCCATGGCTACCTCGGTTGAAAAAACTAATTCCTGCATGCATGATTGATTAGAAAATAGTCTTTTAAATTACCATACATGACAACTCTTAAAAATATGAAATAGATTTGGATTAGCAATGTATCAGACTCATGCAATCCAATCCATATAAATTGTTTTATTGTTCATCAGTGAGCAGGGGGTGAATAAAGGTTCCTAGGAT
>SNQJ01S0035588.1:121261-134993 GCA_010110895.2 Picea sitchensis | reverse complement strand
ACACCATCTTTATAACCAATAAAGATACACTTTTCATCTTTTTTATCCAGCTTACTCCTATTTTCCTTTGGAACATGTACATAAGCATCACAACCAAACACTCTAAGATGTTGAAGAGAGGGTTTCTTTTCAGTCCATACCTCGTGTGGAGTTTTATCATCCAACTTTGATGAAGGTGATCAATTGACTAAGAAACATGTTGTACCCACTGCCTCTGCCCAGAATTCCTGTCCTAACTCGGCACCGCTGAGCATGCTCCTTGTTTTTTCCATCAGTGTCATGTTCATCCTTTCTGCAACTCCATTCTGCTAAGGAGTGTATGGAGTAGTCTTCTGCCTCGCTATACCACACTTCTTACAGAATTCTTCGAATTCATTTCGGCAGAATTCTCCACCATTATCTGTTCTCAATACTTTTATTTTCTTCTCTATCTGATTTTCTACCAAAGCCTTAAACTCTTTAAATTTATCAAATACCTCAAATTTCTTTCTAAGAAAATAAATCCATGTGTACCTTGAGAAATCATCTATGAATGAAACATAATACACAGAGTTACCTAGTGATGGAACAGGCACAGGTCCAAACACATCACTGTGTATCAATTCTAAGATCTCCTTTGCTCTTGTAGCACCAGATGGGAATCTTACTCGATTTTGTTTACCATATATGCAATGTTGACAGAAATCAAAATCCAGAGTGCAATTAGACAAACCTTCAACCATACCTTTACCATGTAGTGTTCGAAGGCCCTTTTCTCCAATATGCCCCAGTCTTTGATGCCACAACATGGTCTTCTTTTCTAGGACAGTATTGGTCTTGTCTCCTTCATTTCTCTGCTCAGGGACAACAGAATTGTTACACCCATTAGTATAAATGCTTCCCAACAACTTGTACAGAGTTCCACACCGAACTCCCCTCATCAACACCATTGCTCCTCGTACCATCTTGCAAGTGCCCTTTCCAAATACAGTATCCACTCCTGCATCATCCAACTTGCTTACAGATATTAGGCTCCTGGCTAGTTTTGGAATGTGCAGAACCCAGGGAGAGTTCTAATCCTTCCATCTTTTAGCAGCAACTTAACCCTTCCACGTCCCATGATTTTGGTTGTCGAGTCATCTCCTAAGAATACATCACCACCATCGTATTTTTCATATTCAGAGAACCACTCCTTGTGAGGAGTCATATGGTATGACACACCTGAGTCGATCAACCATACATCACGATCTGCATGTGTACTTGTAGATGCCAGGTAAACATCACCTCCTTCTTCAGTGGAGGTTTTTGCCTCTGTGGAAGAGGTACTATCAGGCCCCTTTGGTTTATCAACCTTCTTAGACTTGCAATCTTTCTTATAATGCCCTGTTTTACCACACTTCCAGCATTTCCTCAAAGATTTTCCTAAAGACTTAGATTTACCTGTAGATTTAGGTCTGCCCCCAAAGACTTACCAGGATTCCTGTCTTGGGTACGACCTCTTACAAATTAAGCGTCTTTGTTATGACCATCCATGCTTTTTCGCCTCATCTCTTCAGATAACAAGGATGCAACTACATCCTCATACTTCAATGTAGATTGAGTGGTACTACCAATTACTACAACCAGATCATCCCAAGAGTCTGGCAAAGAACATAACAGAGTAATACACTTATCTTCTTCTGCAATCATAATATTAACAGAGACAAGTTGACTTACCAGAGTATTAAAGGCATTTAGATGTTCTGTCACAGAATCTCCATCTTCCATCTTAAGATGATATAGCTTCTTTCGAAGAAACAGCTTGTTTACCAAGGACTTTGATTGATACAAATTCCCTAACTTATCCCATAGTTCCTTGGCTATAGATTCTCCCTAGACATTCAACAACACTGAATCTACCAGGCAGAGTCGAATAGTACTCCTTGCTCTTATGTCCAACTTCTCCCAATCTTCCTTCGACATACCAGTAGGTGGTGTACTAGTAGTTTGTGTACTAGTAGGTTGTGTACCAATCGACTGTGTGCCAGTAGGTTGTGTACCAATAGGCTGTGTACCAGGATCCACAGCAATCCATTGTTCTTTGTCTACAAGAAGGTCCTGCATCTTGAGCTTCCATAGCTCAAAGTTTTTACCATTGAACTTCTCTATCTCGATTCTAGAAGAGCTTGCCATTCCTCTTTCTACACTCGAATCTCCACTGCAAAAGCTCCCACTAAACCCAGGTTTATCACAGACCCAAGATAAACTTGATCTATCAAGACCGAGCTAAACCCTCAGCAACAAAGGCGTCCCTCTGAAGCCAAAAACGAGCTCTAATACCACATCTAAGTTTTAAACCTCTGAAGTAAAGCAATGCATATAGATTCTTAAGCAAAACAGAAATTAATCAATGGCTCATACACATAGTGCACAGAGATTTATACCGGAAACCCTCAATCGGGGAAAACCTTTCTTATATTCATTATTTCGAATTTCACCATTCACCATACAATATATACAATGTTTTTAGGTATTTCATAGATACCAAAACCCTAATCCCTTAATCCGGGATTAATTTAGAAAACCACTAAAAATAGCAAAAAACCACTCAAAAAAAAATTTGGGGCTCTGCCCAGGGCTACCGCCCGGTGTCGAACGTTGCGCGTAACTAGGGGGGGCCATACTTGGCCCCCCCTAGGACCCCCCTAGGAAAGCACCCGGCGCACACAACACAAGAAACTAAGGAAGTTGGGATCGTCAGACACAGTTGTCGAATCTGACGTGCCCACACACACACATACAAAGAATATAACACATACCCAACAATCACAACTTCCATTTCTTCTGCTTGAATGTTTCTAGTGAGTTCAAACCAAGCTGGTAGTCTTGTGATTCTCGATATAATGACTGCTTGTTCTAGCTTTTCTTTCTCTCTTGGAATCTTCATATCTTTCCTCATGTTTCTCTTTAGCTCTTGGGCCCATGGAGTTTTCTATAGATTCCATGCCCTGAAAATTCCAACTTCTTCCTTTCATCATAGGATCATGGATGTGGATGGACAACCAGGGATACTTTAAGGCTTCTTTTCGAAGAAGACTTCTTCTAAAGTCAAACTGAACACGTGTTGCTCTTCATGGTTGCTACCATTGATGGGAACATGGATAGATACTACATAATCCTCAATGGATCATATTGTTTAGGATTAGCTCCCTCCTAATCCTTGTTGCATGCATGAATGCATACTCTTCTTTTGGAATTATATAATCGGCTCCCTCCATCTAAGAGAGTCCACGCTTTCGTCTGCAAAGTGTCACAAGTCTTTTCCTCTTGATTGTTGACTTCTTTCAGTTTTTACTTCTTCTAGGTTTCTTCAAGTTTGATTTTGATTTCGACAGTTGTAATAGCTTACACAGGATTTGTTACCAAGGATTGTCAATGTACTTCATCTTTCCATGTGCATTGCTTGTCTTAGAGTCATCGTGATATCAATCCTTATCTTGTTATTCTTCAATAGGTATTGTTTCTCTTTGAGCATTTTATCTTCTAAGAAATAGATATGCAAGATATGTACAGAAACTATGTAAATACGGTATGTATAGGAACTATGAAGAATATTGTTACCTTGTCTTAGAAGAAGAAGTATGTTTTATCCTGCTTGGTCTTCTTTGAGGGTTTCCTTTCTTCGGCAACTGATGCTTCGTGTGTTTCCTTCCTTTTCTTTAGCTCAGGACAATGATTCTTGTAGTGACCATATTTTCAACAGTTAAAGCATTGTATTTTTGACATATCTTTCTCTTGATTTGGCTTCTTCTTTCCTTCTACTCCTGAAATTCTTGAACCTTGTTGTGAAGGCTTGATCATCGTATTTCTTTTGGGGTTTCTCTTTTGCACTAATCCTCGATTCTTCTTGTGCACAGCAAGTCCAAAGTTCTTCAAATGTAGGAAACTCCTTCCTTGTGTTCATGTTTGCGGCAAATGCATCCCATGTCTTGGGAAGACCGTTGAGTACTATATTTACCAGTTCCTTCTCTGAAATGATCTCTTCAATAGCTTGTAGTTGATCTCTTAACTGAGAGATCCTCACAAAGTATGATGTTATGCTTCATCATCATTCATTTTCATGTCACGAAGCTCATTCTTCAGACTCATTACTTGTCCAATGTTTCTGACTGAGGAGGTTAGTGAGGGCATCGTACATCTTCTTAGATGAGTCAAGATGAGAGATGTAGGGTATCAAGTGGTCTTTTATAGAGTCCACTATGATACTCATGGCATTGATGTCACTGTCTTTGAACTTCTCCATAACTGCAATGTTCTGAGGTTCCTTCTCTTTTCCTTCTTCAAATTGTGGTTCCACGATCTTTCCTTTTACGATATCCAACACTTTATTCTTGGCAAGGATGAGGTCAATCCTTGTCTTCCATGCTCTGAAGTTAGAAGCCCCTTCTAACTTATTTTTTGACTTCATAGAGTACGTCATGACTTCTTTGACTTGGTCAACCTTTGACTTTGACCAAAAACTCAAACTTGACGTCTTAGCTTGCTAAGAGTACTAGGAGGTGCGCTAGGTTAGAGCGCACTAGGCTATCCAAAAATTAGGTCAATCTCTTCACTTAAGGTGTCTCAACAAGAGGGTTAGGGTTTCGTTGTTGCAGCAAAGACTTTGACTGCAGCTACAACTGTAACTGAGCAAATCCTCCCAATCTATCTTCCAGCGATTAGACTGTCCGAAGATAGTGTGGGCCCATAACCTGTTAGAAAGTAATGGATGTGCTCGTTTAACCATAGATAATATAGCAATATTGTCACCCAACCATAGGCCGAAGCCAACCCCGAGCACCTTAACCTTGATAGAGAATGATTCCGGAAGCAAACCAATAGCCAACCAAGGCTAATGCATAAAGATAACCAAGACTAATCAGAAAGTCCAACCATAACCAGCAAAAAGTCCGAGCTTAAACCAGGAAACCAGATTGCGGTCGCTGCTCCCCAGACTTGCACACTAGCCCAGTTCCTCCAGTGCGCACTTGTTCCCAGCTGCAATTCTGAGCAGTGTGTACAACATGAGGTCTGGCTACTTGTATTTATACTGTTTCCTGAGCTGTCTGGGCCGACTTCTCATTCTGGAGACGAAATACTTAATATTAATTATTTCCTTGAACCGACTTGTCTTCTAGGGTTATGTTTAATGCTTTAGGGCTACTTCTTGCTTCCCGCAATATTCTATTCTCGTCAGGGTTACACATGGAGGTAAATACCTCCCGCAGCTACCATAATATCAACACATACGACGCTCCTTTCTAGAGTGTTTCAGCCCCTAAAACTTGGGCGTTGAGGAAAATTTCGACATAGGAGAGTACGGCCTTCTCCAGCGCACCTCCAGAGACTCTCAAAGTGAAATCTGAGCATTTTGAAATTTTGATCCTAGGGTTTCGCAATTTTCTGCAGAACTTTGGCTTTAGGGTTTCTGCAGCTCATTGAAGGAGCCTTTTCAGCTCACTAGTATTCTTGTGACATTCTTAAGGCTTATTGTTGGCAGTCATAAGCCCAACAAAACCTAAAAGTATTAGCTTATCCTAGTCGTTAGGTTTTCTAGCCCAGTGGAGAAGGGTTTGTGAAGAATCTAAAAATATGATGAACAAGATCATGATGGAAGACAAGCTTGGAGGATCAAGCAAACTCAGTTCCTGGAAGCCAAGACTTCAAGGAGATGAAGACATCAACATATCAGCACCCTTAGGTATGCACTTGTATATATTATTTGTATCATTATCATGAGGGTACTTGTAGGAGGAAGGAACCTTTGCTGAAGTCATTAATCCAAAGGGATCTTAGTGCATTCAGAGGAACAACACACTGGAAGTAAAAACTCTAGGTTTGATTGTTTTAATTATCATGCCTCTAACCTACATTCCTAAAGTTTGCTACATTACAAGTAGGTGTTGTAGTTGTGACAACAATCCTTAAATTGTTTTGATTCTAGAGATGTACTCAGTATTCTCCTTAAGGAGATATTTTTGTCTTGTTTCCTTTCATTTGTTTTCTTGTTCCAGGCAGGTTAAACAACAAAGGAAGATGGTTATACTTCATACTTCAGAGGGAGTCAAAACTATTTGAGGAGGAAGAGTCGAACCATCATTGAGGCAACCAATGCAACAATGCATGATCAGAATATTTCTATGATTCTGTGGGCAGAAGCATGCATGACACAGTATATGTTCAGAACAGGAGTGTTCACCAGATTTTGAAGAAACATAACTCCCGAAGAAACCTTCACCAAAGTAAAGCCCGAGATTGAACACTTCAGGATATTTGGGTGCCTAGTGTATTTTTCATGTACCCAAAGAGAAGAGGTCCGAGCTAGACCCTTCAGGGAGAAAGGATACATTTATGGGATAACAGTGAATCTTCGAAGACATATCAGATCTACATCCTTGATCAGAGACAGATTGTGACAAGCAGAGATGTTGCCTTTGAAGAAGAGATAGCTTGTCAAAGATCCAGAGAATCTCAGATGGAGATTGACAGTGAGACAATACATTCTCCCCCTTCAGCAGTTCAGAGGGAGACAGACATTATTCAAGCTGATCCAGTTGCTCCAGTTGATATTCCCAGAGATATTACAATAGGGAATAAAGGGCATGCCTAGGCTCAATAAAACTCTGCAAGAGGCAGAGGAATATACAAGCCCCTCAAGGTACATACTGAGAAAGCAAAGAGATTTTCGAGCTACTCTTCAGCCATGAGCCACATCATTGATTATGAGCCTTCTTGTCATGGAGAAGCGACAGGTGAACAGGTATGGCAAGTTGCCACGACAAAAAAATACCAGTATATCTTAAAGAATGACGTATGAGATATTGTTCCGAGATCAAAAGGGAAGTCTATGGTGACATCCAAGTGGATCTATAAGATCAAGCATGCAGCACTAGTGAGTGTGGTTCTCCTGTGGGACGCAGCGAGATAAAGATGTGGACATCTCTGTGGCTGAGCACAGATGGATGAGCCCCTAGTGGCTGAGCACTAGTGGGTGTATGAGATCCTTTGYTATATTGTACAAGAGTCGGACTTACCTATAACCCTATTTGTGATGTAAAGGGTACAGGTCGACCCCACCATAAAGTGAAAGATAATTAATATGGTAATTATTAATTATATTCTAAGTTATTGAGGTCGGCCCTGTTGTGCCAATAGACACTACTGTTGACAGGTTCAGTCTAATATAAATAAAGGTAAATTCCCCATTGAGGAATCATATCACAAGTGTGACTTTGGAAATTTCAGCAAACACTTATTCTTGGAAAAGTGCGCACCTCTCTTGGGCGCTAGTCTTCTAGGGTTTGTGAGCACCCTATTGTGTGCTAGGTTTTATGGTGGTGGAGGTCTTTCTCTTGAAGAATATAGCAAAGGATTGGCTGGGTTTTCTTCCCTTGTTGAGAAGGGTTTCCCAGGATACTTCTTGTGTAATTGTGCATGGTGTTTCTTCTTGCGATCTTGGTTGCTGCAACAAATTGTTTATGGTTCAAGTAAAATGCTAAAAATGGAATGAAGTTCATGCTTAAGCCTATCTTATTGAAAAATCAACAGTCATGTTGCACTATGGATATCCGAGGATGTATAGATTCGCATGTTCAACAGTCAATGGATGTGAGCTCGTGTGGTATCAGACTTGGAGTCTGTGTCTAGAAAGAATTGTTGATTTTATGGTAAGTTGATGCATTTTTAATTTTCTTACTGTTAGCATAAATTGAACCATAACTACTGCAGGAACCCAAAATCACAAGAAGAATAACCATGCACAAGAACAAAAGAAGTATACTGGGAAACCCTTCTCAACAAGGGAAGAAAACCCAGTCAATCCTTTGTTATATTCTTCAAGAGAAAGACCTCCCACACCATCACCAAACCTAGCACACAAGAGGGTGCTGTAATTCTCATAATTTCAAACCACAACTTCTGAAATCATGAGATGACACAATGTTTAGTGTGTTTCTTCAATGGGGATTCACCTTTATTTATATAAGACTTATCACATCAAATGATGTGTTTATTGGCACAATAGGGCCGACCTCAATAACTCAAAATATAATTAATAATTACCATATTAATTATCTTTTACTTTATGGTGGGGCCGACCTGTACCCTTTACATCACAAATAGGGTTACAGGTAAGTCTGACTCTTGGACAATATAGCAAGGGATCTCATACACCCACTAGTGCTCAGCCACTAGGGGCACATCCATCTGTGCTCAGCCACAGGGATGTCCACATCTCTATCTCACTGCGTCTCACAGGAGAATCACACTCACTAGTGCTCAGCCACTAGGATCACGTTCACTTGTGCTCAGCCACAGGCACGTCCAACTCAGCAGATCGCTTTCTCCCTGCGTCTCACAGGAGAATCATCTGCGTCTCACATCATCTCAACTCTCTGCACAGAGGAGACCGGTACATCGTTTCATCTCCGTCTCAGAGAGAAGGACACACCCAACTCATGGGCTTCCCCACACAGGGGCACACAACATTCCATCTCTGTCTCAGAGAGGAACCACACACCTAGCTCATGGGCTTTCTCACCCCACACAGGGGCACAACGTTCCATCTCTGTCTCAGAGAGGACCCACACACCCATCTCATGGGCACACCCAACTCATGGGCTTCCTCACAGGCCGACTCACTCAGTCTATGTCTTGGAGGATGTCTCACGCAGTTGTAATCATCAATAAGAATACCTTCCTAGTTAAGAGGGAGTGTTAATAATTTTGGTGTAACTATGGAAGATATTCTTGTATATTTGTTTTGGTCAAACCCTTAAAAAGGTTATTATAATTATATTGTACAAGTCGGCTAAACAGATATTATTATATTATTGGTATTTTACTTATAATTATAAAAAGGCCCACTGTCGCTAGTCGGCCCTGTTTTTATAGGTTAGTTAGGTCAAGAGTCATGTCTCTTCAATAGAGGATAGGTTCCTCTCATTTGTACATTCACACACAATTAGCTTGTGCATCTTGGAGCACATAAGGAGGTTCTTTTGGTGTTTCGGTGTTTTGTTGTCTTGGAAACTGTTCTTAGAGAGAATCTTTTTGATAATATAATACAACCATGAACAAGCTCTATTCACAAGAGCAAAAACTGATAATGAAGAAACCATGATACAAGAACTTATCTCTTCTCTTTGTCAAACAGTAGCGAGGGTAGACAACTGAGCAGCACCACACAACCTTAACGCACAAGAAAAATCACCTAGAACAAGATAGCGCACCATTGAATTGGCACAATCGGTAACTGCAACTGCAACTAGCACAAGACAACTAGGCAATGCGCGTTAGAAGAAGAGAGTTGATGTGATGATGATAAAATGAGCAAGGCGTCACCTTTATTTATACTTGTTCTATCAGTTAGTTGAGGCCAACTTCTCATCCTGGAAATTATATTTCCACTTTATTATTTTCATGTGGGCCGACTTCTCTTTTTGGAAATTATATTTCCACTTTATTCTTTTCATGTGGGCCGACTTCTCTTTCTAGAAATTACATTTCCACTCTATTCTTTTCTTGTGGGTTGACTTCTCTTCCGGGGTGTTCTTCAACTGTTCAATGCTCTTCCCTTGACTTCTTGGAATCTTCTTCTCTAAGAAAAGTTGTCCAGGAGGAAATACCTCATCTTCTCTAAGAAAAGTTGTCCAGGAGGAAATACCTCACGCTGCTACCAAAACATCAAAACTCCCTCTTAGCTAGGGATGTATTCTTCCAAGATGTTCTCTTCTAGTAGTCCCAATCACACCCATCCATTTCACATGGCATGGGCAAGACTACCACCATAGTCACAAGACTACGCTGCAAGTATCTATGATGTTTCTCCTCTCCTAGTAGTCCCAATCACACCCATCCACTTCACACGGTATGGGAAAGACTACCACCATAGTCATAAGACTACACTGCAAGTATCTATGATGTTTCTCCTCTCCTAGTAGTCCCAATCACACCCATCCACTTCACATGGTATGGGCAAGACTACCACCATAGCCCCATTCACAACTAGCCACTTCACATGGCTTAGAAAAGGTTACGTCACGGTCCCAATCACACCTAGTCACTCCACATGGTGTACGCAAGACCACACTACAAGTCCCAATCACACTTAGCCACTTCACATGGCGTAGAAAAGACTTGTACCGGGCTACTCATTACTCCCTCAGTCACTTCACATGGTTGATCTGGGAAACCCTTGGCCAAAGGGAGAGCATCTTCCCACTGTAGGAGAAACATCACAACTCCCTCTCAACGAGGGTGGACATTCTGCATCATGCCAAGCTTGTCTCTAAAGTACTCATAATTCACTCTAAACAGAGGCTTGTTGAGAATGTTCGCTATCTGCTCATCTGTGGATATGTATTGGAGTTCTACTACTCCTTTCTGCACCATGTCTCGGATGAAATGGTATTTGATCCCTATATGCTTTGACTTGTCCTGAAAGACTGGATTCTCTAAAAGCTTCACACAACTTTGATTATCACAGTATATCAAAGTTGGCTCCAACTCTAGATCAAATAACCATGTAAGCAACTTTTGAAGCCACACTGCTTCACGGCTTGCAACACTGGTTGCTATATACGTTGCCTCTGATGTACTAAGTGTTGGGTATGTGTTATATTCTTTGCATGTGTGTGTGTGGGTGCGTCAGGTTCGACAACTGTGTCTGACGATCCCGGGCGGTTTTTGTTATTTTTAGCGGATTTTGCTAAATTAATCCTAGATTAAGGGATTAGGGTTTCGGTATCTACGAAATACCTAAAAACATTGTATATATTGTATGGTGAATGGTGAAATTCGATAATGAATATAAGAAAGGTTTTCCCGGTTGAGGGTTTCCGGTATAAAATCTCTGTGTACTCTGTGTGTAAGCGATTGATTAAATTTTGTTTTGCTTAAGAATCTATATGCACTGCTTTACTTCACAGGTTTAAAACTTAAATGTGGTATCAGAGCTCGTTTTTGGCTTCATAGGGACGCCTTTGTTGCTGAGGGTTTGGCTCGGTCTTGATAGATCAAGTTGATCTTGGGTCTGTGATAAACCTGGGTTTAGTGGGAGCTTTTGCAGTGGTTATTCGAGTGTAGAAAGAGGAATGGCGAGCTCTTCTAAAATCGAGATAGAGAAGTTCAACGGTAAAAACTTTGAGCTATGGAAGCTCAAGATGGAGGACCTTCTTGTAGACAAAGAACAATGGATCACTATGGATCCTGGTACACAGCCTACTGGTACACCGTCTACTAGCACACAGGCTACTGGTACACAACCTACTAGTACACAAACTACTAGTACACTACCTACTGGTATGTCGAAGGAAGATTGGGAGAAGTTGAACAGAAGAGCAAGGAGTACTATTCGACTCTGCCTGGCAGATTCAGTGTTGAATGTCTCAGGAGAATCTACAGCCAAGGAACTATGGGATAAGTTGGGGAATTGTATCAATCAAAGTCCCTGGTAAACAAGTTGTTTCTTCGGAAGAAGTTGTATCATCTTAGGATGGAAGATGGAGATTCTGTGACAGAACATCTAAATGCCTTTAATACTCTAGAAAGTCAACTTGTCTCTGTTAATATTACAATTGCAAAAGAAGGTAAGTGTATTACTTTGTTATGTTCTTTGCCAGACTCTTGGGATAATCTGGTTGTAGCAATTGGTAGTACCACTCAATCTACATTGAAGTATGAGGATGTAGTTTCATCCTTGTTATCTGAAGAAATGAGGCGAAAAAGCATGGATAATCATAGCACAGATGCTTTATTTGTAAGAGGTCGTATCCAAGACAGGAATCTCGGTAAGCCTTCGGGGGGGAGACCTAAATCTACAGGTAGATCTAAGTCTCCCGGAAAATCTTTGAGGAAATGTTGGAAGTGTGGCAAAACAGGGCATTATAAGAAAGATTGCAAGTCTAAGAAGGTTGAAAAACCAAAAGGATCTGATAGTACCTCTTCCACAGAGGCGAAAACCTCCACTGAAGAAGGAAGTGATGTTTACCTGGCATCAACATGTACACATGCAGACCGTGATGTATGGTTGATCGACTTAGGTGCATCATACCATATGACTCCTCACAGGGAGTGGTTCTCTGAATATGAAAAATATGATGGTGGTGATGTAGTCCTAGGAGATGACTCGACAGCCAAAATCATGGGACGTGGAAGGGTTAAGTCATCGCTAAAAGATGGAAGGATTAGAACTCTCCCCGGGGTTCTGCACATTCCAAAACTTGCCAGGAGCCTAATATCTGTAAGCAAGTTGGATGATGCAGGAGTGGATACTATATTTGGAAAGAACATTTGCAAGATGGTACGAGGAGCAATGGTGTTGATGAGGGGAGTTCGGTGTGGAACTCTATACAAGTTGTTGGGAAGCACCTATACTAATGGGTGTAACAGTTTTGTTGTCCCTAAGAAGAGAAATGAAGGAGACAAGACCAATACTGTCCTAGAAAAGAAGACCATGTAGTGGCATCAAAGACTGGGGCATATTGGAGAAAAGGGCCTTCGAACACTACACGGTAAAGGTATGGTTGAAGGTATGTCTAATTGCACTCTGGATTTTGATTTCTGTGAACATTGCATATATGGTAAACAAAATCGAGTAAGATTCTCATCTGGTGCTACAAGAGCAAAGGGGATCTTAGAGTTGATACACAGTGATGTGTTTGGACCTGTTCCTGTTCCATCCCTAGGTAAATCTATATATTATGTTTCATTCATAGATGATTTTTCAAGGAACACATGGATTTATTTTCTTAGAAAGAAATCTGAGGTATTTGATAAATTTAAAGAGTTTAAGGCTCAGGTAGAAAATCAGACAGAGAAGAAAATAAAGGTATCGAGAACAGATAATGGTGGAGAATTCTGCGGAAATGAATTCGAAGAATTATGTAAGAAGTGTGGTATAGCAAGGCATAAGACTACTCCATACACTCCTCAGCAGAATGGAGTTGCAGAAAGGACAAACAGGACACTGATGGAAAAAGCAAGGAGCATGCTCAGCGGTGTCGGGTTAGGACAAGAATTCTGGGTAGAGGCAGTGGGTACAACATGTTACCTAATCAATCGATCACCTTCATCAGCATTGGATGATAAAACTCCACACGAGGTATGGTCTGCAAAGAAACCCTCTCTTCAACATCTTAGAGTGTTTGGCTGTGATGCTTATGTACATGTTCCAAAGGAAAATAGGAGTAAGCTGGATAAAAAGGCTGAAAAGTGTATCTTTATTGGTTATAAAGATGGTGTGAAAGGTTATAAGCTTTGGAACCCAGAAACCAAGAAGACCGTTTACAGTTAAGATGTTGTTTTCAGAGAGGTAAAAGATGTGTCCAAATAGAAATTCCTACCAACGCAAGACGAACCTGAGAAAATAGAGTTTGAGTTGGATGATGAAAAATCAGAATCATTTGAAGAAGAGGAAGCAGAAGAAGAAGAAGAAGAAGAACCTCATACCCCAGTATTGAGGAGATCAGCGAGAGATAAAAGGAAACCAGAAAGGTACAGTCCACCTGATTTCCGTTCCAATTTTGCTTTATCTATTACTGATGATGATCCCAGAACTGTCAGGGAAGCAATGAATTTAGAGGATAGTAAACTTTGGAAGAAGGCCATGGTTGAAGAAATGGATGCCTTGGATAAGAATGAGGCATGGGATATAGTTGAGTTGCCAGCTGGAAGAAAATTTGTTGGTAGCAAATGGTTGTTTAAGAAGAAGTTTAATGCACAAGGTAAAGTGGAG
>SNQJ01S0035588.1:28321-39269 GCA_010110895.2 Picea sitchensis | reverse complement strand
ACTGCTGGCAGGACAAGTCTGGCTGAGAAGAAGAAAAGATGGGCCCTCAAGGGCCATGCTCAAGTCAATCTGCTCTCGTTCTCCATGTCTAGGACCATGTGGGCCTCGAGACATGATCTCCTAGTTATCCCTAGATATCGGGGATAACAACCACAACTCATGTTGCATTTCATATCCAATGCCAAATGATGCAGCCACTACCACAACTTAGATTGCAAGTTTCAGATCCAATACCAAATGATGCAGCTACTACCACAACTCAAGCTACAAGTTTCAACATTGATAGCAAATGATGCAGCCACTACCACAACTCGCATTGCAAGTTTCAACTCTGATACCAAATGACGCAGGCACAGGGCCTGCAAACCAAAGTACATGTAGAAAACACAACAAGAAGCAAACTAGTATTGAATTTTAGAGCAAGAAATCACACATAACAATATGCTATCCTTTACTAAAATTACAAAGGGCTTTAAGAAACCTCTGGAAACTTATGACAAAAACAGCAAGGTTTAAACATGCATTCTTCAACCTCTTTTAGACTTCTACAAGTATGGTCTAGCACCTATAATCCTATTGGGCTATAGAAGCCAAAAGCCCTTTCTCTTTATGGGCATTACAATTTATTCATGAGTTTAGAAGTGGAATTTTTACCCAGAACCCAAATTGTTTCAACTTCCAATGTCACTATATCGAGTACCAAGGTTCTGTTATGCAGGGTGAAAATACTTTGCCCTCATGGTGTTGAAGTGGTGCTCATCATGCATGTCAAAAGTTGACACGTATCGACAATTCATTGTTGCAAGGTAGGACATTGTACGAGCCTCGGACAAGAACCTTACGACCCCATAAAACTAAGGGTCATCCGATCTAATCTAGATCCAATGGTGTTGACAACTAATTCAAGGTGGGACTCAAGGTAGGGCGAGGTTTTCCCCCTCTTTAAACCTTTTCCTTTCTCCCTGCCCTCCACATCACTAACTCATAAACTAGTGATGCAAAGCGCGGAATGTGGGAGGGAGTCTCGTTCCCCCCTTATAGGCTACTTTGCTCAAGTACGCTTGCTGCACTTGCTTTGCCCTCTACATTCCTTCCACACTCTGCATTCCACCTAGCTCCGCCCTCCACATTCCTTCCAACTACATAGCTCCATCCTCCACATATAACAAAATGGAGAAAAAAAAACTAAGACAAAACACAACACGAGGAGCCTAAGATAGGTTGCTCATGTAAGACTTACATAACTCACTCTCTCAACTATACCATCTCTGGGTTACATGATGTATAGCACTTTATTACAATTATGGTGGTTTAACCACCTAATAGTAACATTAGTTACATGTTGGTCACATGTTACTAAAACTTAAAATAAAATAACATACCAATACACACATGTGTACATATTTTTTTGAATGTGACATTGTTGTAACACCACTCCTCAATTCTAACACGTTAATTAGCACCCCCCCAACTAACAAAAAACCACAAACTTTGACGAAGGACACTTCAGAATTGACAACAATTTCTCTATTCTTGCAATTTTGCAACACTCAATTGGTATACCATCACTCATAGAAAGCAGAATTCGCAACTTGATGTCAAATGCACATAGGCAAACCATCATTATTGTTCCTTGCAATGGTTTGACATCCCTCTCACATTTGAAAGTAAAACTGTCAGCTTGGACAAAACCACCATTAAAACAACCCTGAAATATTTCCTATACTAGGAGGCCTACCTGAGACCTTTTCATCAGGGTACCTTTTTTGCACTAGTCATCCAAGTTGGTATCCGAAACAGGAAATTGTCAGCAACAGTATTATCAACAACGATGCTATCACATTCTCAAAATGTTGGACAATCACACAAGCATCTGCAACCTTCTTCATGCAGGTCTCTTTCCACTAATTTTCCATCCAATCACTGAGTAAATTACACATGTTCAACAATTGTTTTATGCCCACCAATGACATCACTATCTAAAAACAAAGTTGTTCAAAAACACCCCACCCAATCGTGAAATATTCCCTTTACTTTCACAGACAGGAATTCATAGATCAACCTCCAAAAGCTTATTTTAGAACAAGAAATACTCTGAGCATCTTTTAGAGATAGGAATGCTCCATAGATCAATATAATACCCAAACTTACTTGAAAACTCAAGATGGAATTACTTTATCATTTAGTTGGGAATGTATTTATGAGTTCACTAAGCTGAAAAAATATAAGTCTAAATTTTCATCATATAAGTAAGTGGTTTATAGTGTTTTAAGCAGTTTAAAGATGAAAATGGCATAATAAAATTGGATGGCCAATTACAATGTTATGGATCTTTTCCACTAAATCCTATCTTAACTAGGATAAAACCATCCTTAAAACATCACATTGACTTGTACACTCCACATTGACCAATCAATGATCCGGATTATATTGATAATGACATGAAGGTAGAGATATAACAATGAAACTCACAGAGATATTGCAAGAAACACAGTAATACAGTTAAACTCAGATTCTATTAATGACTGTCTGGAATACAAAACATTGTAAAATGCAAAGCACACAAGCTAGTTAGAATGGTGGTAGCTTATCTCTGAAGAGAGAGATGTGACGACTACGCTCTTTCGCAAGAAGTTGATTACAAAGACGTTGAAAAGGCCTTTTAACTTAAAGCATCAATGAGAAAACCCTAAACATCCAAAACCCTAATCCCAGAAGATGAAACACCAAAAGGTTTGTGGGCCCCTATGTGGTTAGTTGATACGTCAACTTCCCAAGGGCGCAACTTTTGCATACGATCTCTGTTTGGGGCGCTCGATACCCCATCGAAAAGGTCTAGCCGAGGAGTACACATTCCATTCGGACTAGCATCTTCCTTCAGCTACATTCTAAGCACTGCCAAGCCAAAAAAACGTCGTTGAGGACCTCAAAACGGCCCCAGAAGTTTGGGACCCGAAAAACCGTAGAAAAATTGTCAAGATGTGGAACCATTCTGAATTAGTGGAACAAGTGGGTGGCCACCAATATCCACCTAGATCAGTCCTCCCCCCTTAGGAAGCAATGGTCCCCATTGTGTCAAGTTCCTCCATCAGATGGGGAAACTTTTGTTGAATCTGACTCCCGGTGAGCCACTTGCCCTGGTGAAGAAGTTGCCCTACTTTGACGACCCAATAAAGTTGGATGTTCTGTTGGCAAGTGTCCTTTGTCTTGGTGTCCGTGATTCGATCAATTGTTGCCTATTCAATGCAATCAAGATTGAGTTATGTCGGGGCCAAGTGCTTGACCACATCCGAAGTGTCTAGGAGAGATGGAAAATATGGTCGGAGCAGTTCCACATTAGATACCGAGCGCAAGCCAAGGAAAGGGGGAATACTTAATTCAAAAGCATTCTCACCCACAGCCTTGGTGATGGTGTAAGGCCCGTATCGGAGTGGGGGGAGCTTCCAATGGGGTCCTATGAGGCGCTCTTTCTGCAAATGCAGCCATACCTTATCTCCCACCTGAAACTTGTGTGGTACTACTACCTAATGCTAATCGTGGCGTAGCTTGTACTTGGCATTGGTTTTCTGCAAAATATCATGAACTTGTTGTTGGATGTGCTGGATTCGCTCAACAAATTTGGCTACTCGATCAGCCTCAATCTGAGCATGGGAGGACTCTTCCTGTGTAGCTGCAATGGGCAGAGCTATGTCAATGGGGGCGAATGGCTGGAACCCCAAGCACACCTAAAAAGGGTTGTGGCCAATAGAGCTGTGGAGGACTCTGTTGTAGCTATGTTGAACATAAGGAAGGCTCTCATCCCATGTGCGTGGATGTTTAGAATTGTACATCCTCGGGATATGGACAATCATCCTGCTAACTACCTCTGTTTTTTCATCAGTTTGTGGGTGGAAGGCAGTTGATTTCGTCAGCTTGGTATCCATCATCGACCATAGGCTGGAACAAAAAGTACTCAGGAACCTATTGTCTCGATCTGAAATAATGGTCTGTGGGAGCCCAAAATCAACCCAAACACGTTCAAAGAAGAGCTTAGCGATGGCCTCAACTATGATGCTCTTCTTAGTATCTTACAAGGTGCCAAAACTGTCATCTTAGAGAATCGATTAACGACCACAAAGACACAGTCATTCCCATGCTTGGTTGAAGGCGGGCCGGACATGTAATCCATGTAAATGGACTCGCAAGGCCTATCTAGAGTAGGCAAAGGGGTGTATAGTCCCTGTTTCGATGGCGAGTTTGGCAACAGCGCAGGCAATGCAAGATCCGATGTACTTGCGGACATCTTGTCGAAGCTTCAGCCAATAAAAATGTTTTTGCAGTACTGCCACTGTTTTGTCCACACCAAAGTGTCCTGCCACCCAACTGTAATGAACTTCCCAAATCAACTTTGCACACTTGCTTGAAGGAACACAGAGATGGCTCGAATGGCATAGAAGTCCATCTTGGAGATGAAAGTCTAGAACTAATTTGTCTGCGCTCAATGTCTGATAGGTAGCAGCAAAGTCAAAGTCACTATTGTATAATTGTGGCAACCCGAACATCCCATGCCCATGGGAGTTAAGAACTGTGGTTAGCACCACAACCAGGGGTTGACTGAGGCAGTCTACGGTATGGTTGGTGCTACCCTTCTTGTACATGATGTTCAAGTGGAATTGTTGCAGGTACGTGGACCACTTCTGATGGCAGTCATTTTGTAACTTTCCATGTGTTTGCATGAATTGCAGAGGCCTATGATCAGTGTGGATGATAGTTTCCTTCCCCGGAATGTAATGCTTCCATTGTCAACATGCCTGCACAATGGAATACATCTCTTTGTCGTATTGTGATAGGCCACCGGATGCCCATGCTGAGTGAGGACTGCACCGATAGCATAATATGAAGCATTTGTCTCAATCTCAAATGGTTGTTGCAGGTTTGGTAGTATAAGGACTGGTGCTTAGCGGAGGCAGAATTTCAAATCCTCGAATGCTTTCTGCTGGGATGCATCCCAAACAAATTTGGCCTTCGCTCCACCCTTGGTTACCTGGCTTAGGGCCCAAGTGATATGAGAGAACCCTAACACAAACCTGCAGTAGAAGTTGGTGAGGCCCAAGAAGCTGTAGAGATCGATCAATGTCTTCGGGGCTGGCCAATCGCGAATGACTTGGATCTTGGTTGGATCCACATGCACACCCTGCTCGTCCACGATGTATCCCAAATATTGGATTTTTTGCATGTCGAAGGAACACTTCTCCAAATTGGCATATAACTTTTGTTGCCGCAAGGTGCCCAAGACTTGTTGAATGTGCTTCAAATGTTCCTCCCAGGTTTTGTGAAGGATGAGGACGTCATCCAGATATACGACCACAAAGGAGTTTGTGAATGGCCGCAATATATCATCCATCATCCACATGAATGTGGTCAGGGCATTAGTCAAACCAAAAGGCATGACCAGCCATTCAAAGAGACCTTCTTTAGACTTGAAGGTTGTCTTCCATACATCAGTTTGTTCAATCGGCACCTGGTGGTAACCTAACTTCAAATCAATCTTACTAAAAAATTTGGCTCCCTTGAGTTGATCGAGAAGATCATCAATCTGGGGGATTGGATACTGGTTCTTGAGTGTGATCTTGTTCAGGGTTCTGTAATCAATACAAAGTCACCATGTCATGTCATTCTTCTGTACCAGAGCAATTGAGCTCTCGCAAAGTGAGGAGTTTGATCTGATGTGGCCCTTCAGAATTAGTTCTTGGATCTGGTGTTTGATTTCTTCATTCTCCGTAACAACACGCCTATATACAAGGCTATTAGGTAGAGGAGCATCGGGTGTCAAATCAATTGAGTGCTTTACCTAATGTTATCACACAGTATGCAGTTTGGGAAAAGCCCAACCCAAACACCAAATGTGTGACACAATTGGGAATACCTATCACTATCACCTCAATAGATGTCCCCCTCGTTTTAGTGAAAGACAAATCCAACACAAGGGAGGCTTCCCGGGTGACACTAAGGGGATTGTGATGGGATAAGCAAAGAGTTTGGAGAGTGCCCCTATAGGTCAAGGTCAAGGATGGTAAAGACGCTTGAGAAAAGGTCTTATGAGCTGGTAAATGGTTGCCAAGGTTGTGTACCTGCAAAACAATGTTAGACCTGCCCGGAACAAGACAATATATGATGATTAAAGCCTCAAAACCAATGGGGAATCAGCATGAAATCTTGCTGTCCCAAGATTCCAGCAGTATGGAAATATATATCAGCAGTAAATAAGTTATAACAGCTGCAAATTAAACAATCAAAATCAAGTGTATGATGTTGGAAAATAAAACTAGCAATTAGTAGTCAATATTCCAATAATTAAACCAAGACTTTGATAACAAAAGAGGGTTGTTATTAAGTGTTATCAGCAAGATTTTATAACAGCCTTATGGCTGTAGCAAACTTTTGCTACAGCAGCAAGTTCTAGCCACTAAAATCAACAAGCAATCCACCCAAACAATATCCTTTAAGTAGTAGATCAATTATGACAACTTGCAAGTGAATTTCAGCGGTAGAAAAGTGTGAAAGAGAGTAAGTTTGCTGCAGCCCTATTAGTTGTAGCTAAAATTTTATTGCAGAAGCTAGATCACTTGGCTAATCAAGACGCCCTTAGGGCACAATATAGCTTAAAGCATGTAGAATTAAATTCCAAACTTGAACAATTCAATCTCCTTGAAATCACATTTACCAATGCACAATATTCAATCTCCAATGCAAACGATTAGTGCCTTATCTATTGGGTTATGGAGTCTCTTGTTTTATGAGCTAGGGTTTATTACTCCTCTAGGGGTGTGAGCGTTTTTACTCCCTAGAGTAAACAAACCTTAGCAAGGTAAATCTACAACGATGTAAGCCTTTTTAACTCCTTGTAGCAACCTTTTAAATAGCCTTTTCAATGACAATAAAAGAGAGATCGTTGATGGAGGGTGTATGCCTTTATACTCCTTCAAAAGTTTCACAAAATAACCTTGAAATCAAGAAGAAACACATACAATTGCAGAAATTCCTTACCTAATCCAAGAGATAGCATGAGAAACCCTTATCAAGATATTTCAACCAATTGCCAAGAAACAAGCATCCAAGATAAGTCGCTAGCCTTCCTCCAACCAATAGATAGGTAGAGCATCCAATTGCACAAGAGAGAAGATAGAGCCAATTTCCCAAGTACGGCAAAAATTTCAGCCAAGAGTTATGTAATTCTCAGGTGAGTTCTGTCTAAAATGAAAGTGAGATGACCTCTATTTATATGAGGTCATCTAAAACCAATTTGTCTACATAAGAAAGTCAACAACAAATTAAAAGATGGTCGACTGCCTTTATTTGTCTTTACAATTTGCAAAAATTAAAATTACATAAAGTAAATCCCTTAGAAGGTGTTAGATTTTCATTAGTTTCATTAACATTACATTTGCCATAGCATTTTTATCGTCTTTATTCATTCAATAATCATATACTGAAATATATAAGCAGCAGATAAACAAGAACAAGAGGACACAAAGATTTATCCTGGGAAAACCCCAAACTCGAGGAAAAACCCAGCCAACTTTTCTAGAGAGAATATTCCAATACAACCATGAACATGCTCTAATCACAAGAATAAATCAACAATGAAGAACTGAATACTTATTTCTTCTTGTCAAACCCTAGCGAGGGTAGACAACTGAGTCACCACAGAACTGGCGCAAGATAGGCACATCACTAGCGCGCCATAGAATTGGCACAACAGGTAACTGCAGTTGCAGTTGCTACTGCAACTGTAACTACTACTGCTACTGGCACGAAGCAACTGGGCAGCACCACACAACCTTAACGCCACTCTTCTAGTGGTAGCGCACAAGAGAGATCACCAAGAACCACCAAGAATATCCTTCCCCAAGTGGGGCGCACTCTCCAAGAGAACCAGAAACCATAAATAGCGAAATTGCAGTTGCAGTTGCCTAGTGCGCACTGCAGAAAGAGAACTGTGTGGTTGTACAAATGAACTAACCCAGACTTGTATTTATACTAATCTGGGCCCCTCTCTGGGGTCGACTTCTTATTCTGGGTCTTCATTATTTCTGTGGGCCGACTTCTCGTCCTGGAAACTATATTTCCACTTTATTATTATTTCCAGTGGGTCGACTTCTCTGTTATGGTCTTCTATTTTACTTTATTCTTTTCTGGGGTGTTCTTCAACTGTTCAATGGTCTTCCTTTGACTTCTTGGAATCTTCTTCTTCAATAAGAAAAGTCGTCCAAGAGGAAATACCTCCCGCAGCTACCAAAACATCAATAGAAGGGTGACATCATGTCCTAAAAGGGTGACGCTAGGCTCAAAAAATGAGACGTTGAGCCTCTAGATGCAAGTCGTTGGGCCTCCAAAGGCCATGTGTCGCTCTCTCATGTACTAGAGTGTCATGCCATGCGTCTTCCTCCTTCAAACCACATCACCTCTCTTTTGGAACCATCAAGCCCATTGTTACGAACATAATAATAATAATAATAATAATAATAATAATAATTTAATTAAAATAAATCAAGAGGCGCGTACATCCTCACCTTGTGACCAGTCAATGCTATATACTAAATCATCAAGATGATAATTGTAATCATCTTTTATCAATTATCAATCAAATATCTTATTCAGAAATATTTTGCCTTCCATTAAATAGCAGTTTTATTGCTACAGTGGTATCAGAGCGACCCTCTGGCAATTGTGGGTTAATTTGGTTCGTACAGCAACCACCTAAGGCTTCCGTACCATACATGTTTCGCTGCCAATTCAGAGTCGTCCACCGTACTGTCATATCGCTACAAAGTTTGATTGTGCCATTTATGTACGTTGGCCCGTACACCACCTATCCCAACCGCCGTACACATTTTGTACTATTCAATATGTACATGTTACATTCGTCGCCATACAAAACGTTGTCCCATGCTGCCCATACCCTCCGCTGACTTTCGCTGCTTCGTACAACCCGCACTTCCCCTGTTGTTGACCCCTTCGTACAATCCGACTCATCATCAAATATTATCGTGACCGTTCAAAAAGTCAGGACCCTTAGTATCCCATTAAAAATCACTTTATCATTTATTAAAATTACTTTATTTAATTAAGTCACTTTATAATATTATAAAATATTATAAAGTCACTTATCATTATTACAAAATCACATTATCATTAAAAAAAATTAACGAATTATATTTTATAAAATAAAATATGGAAGCAAGTAGAAAAAAAAACGAGGAGTCACAGGAAGAAATTAATCGTAAAAGCGAAATCAACAGCATTAAATATCATCTCGGTAAACTCGAGAAGAATCAGGAAGAATTCGGCGAAGGGAAAAAAACACTATTGGAAAAAATCGCTAAATTATTTCAAAAAAAAGACAAAATTGACATGTTAATTAACACATCGGAGGAGCAATGGAATAGTTATTTAAGAATGAGGGGTGACAACAAGGACGAGAGTACAAGGATGCTAAATGAACAGAGCGCAAGAATTGATCATTTAACCGAATGAGTGGACGCACTATGCGCACAACCCTTAGCATATCAAAGACCACCACAAAGTCTAGGATCACAAAATTTAGAGGATCAAGGACAGCAAGAAATACCAGAGATAATTTTTTCAAGAAATATGCACAAATTTCAAGATAGAGATTACTAGAAGTTTAAAAAGGAATTACCGAAATATGACGGCAAGGACCATAGAGGAGTTGTCATCTTGATCAATAAAATGGATGGTATTTTTGAGTCAAACCCCCCACTAGGCGAACGAGAAAAAGTAATGATAGCCTCTAATAGTTTAGAAGGAGAAGCTTATGACTGGTACCTATGGTGGTCCAAGAAATGTGACGCTCGATCCTTCCATTGGAAAAACTTCACAGCGGCCCTACTAAAAAGGTTCTATGACAAAGAGGATGATGAACTATATAACAAGTTCGTGCATCTTAAACAGAAGCGAAGCATAAACAATACACACGAATGGGAGGTACTGGCAACAAGGAAAAGTGGATTCACTGATGAACAATTGTTAAAGATATATATATGTGGGTTGAAGGACTACATATGTAGCGAAATTAAACTATGGAATCCTAAAACTATCGAGGATGTTAGACACGCAGCAAGGCTAATTGAACAAAAAAAACAAGTTCAATAAACCGTCATTTACAAGTCCAGACAGGTCAAATAAATACCTAAATGAAAAATCAAACAAATACTCTACAGACAGATCTAACAAGTATATACCACCTCCTTTAAGGGAAGGTAACGGCAGACAGCAAGACCCAGATAAGAGACGGGGAAACAGATGCAGAAATTGTGGAGACAAATGGTCACCAGGGCATAAATGAAACAACAAAAAACTATATACTTGTGAAGCAGAAAAGGAATCAGACACATCTGATAGTGACTCGGATAATGAAGGTAAAGAAGAAGGTGATGCCCCCAATACAGAACCAGAAGAGGCCACGCCTAAGATATCTCTGGCTGCAATAACAGGAACAGCACAACCGCAAACATTAAAACTAAAAGGGCACGTAAAAAAGGAGAATGACACCATTCTAGTAGATACAGGGAGCACCCATAATTTTATAGATATAAATGTTGCAAAGAAATTAAACCTATTTGTACATCCAGCCGCAAATATAAGAGTAATGGTGGCAAATGGCAAAAAAATTGATGGAATGGGAAAGTGTCACAAGGTCAACCTTCAGATAGAAGATTACGAATTGGAATCTGGGTTCTACACAGTACCCTTGCGTGGAGTAGACGTTGTCCTAGGAGTTCAATGGTTACAAATGTTGGGGACCTGTTATCGCACGGTTTGTAGGAAGGTCTAAAGAGCTTGAGTCAGGGCTTGAAACCGGCGTAACAGGAGCTTCCCCACCCACTGTCACCTCGATGGGGGGCTCTTTCTATTTAGGAGGGCTAGTCCAAGGGAGACGTCCCTA
>SNQJ01S0035588.1:0-28311 GCA_010110895.2 Picea sitchensis | reverse complement strand
GTACGGTTTTTAAGAGGGGGGTGTATCACTCACATGGAAAAAGGTAAATAAAAATTAAAAGAGGGTTTAAGGGGTAGGTAAAGGTTAGGAATAGGTTAGGTGGGTTAGGTGGGTTCTCTCATCATTAAAATCACCTTTACTTCACCTAATTTGACTAACTATTACAAAAATTACATTTTCTCATGTTCTGGGTTTGGCAATTAAAACCGCCATTTTCCCGAAATACTCCTAAGTGGACAAACAACCTAGAAAAACTTGTCCCACTGAGTTGAAACTTGGTCCATGGGTGCAGGGGGTCTCATTAGCTTTCTTTTGAGTACAAATACCCCTATTGCAAATCCCGGGACCTAAGTTTTACATTAAATACCCAGAATTAATTAATTAATTAATCAATTAATTAATTCAGAACCTTAAAAAAAACCTAGCTAGACTTGACGGAATTCCGTGAAATTTCGCGTGATGTCTTACATGGTCATTTACAACATTCCTAAACACTAGCTACCTAGGAATGACTTCATTAAAACGCCTTTCACCACTTTGGAGGATTTATTGGGTGGGAGTGAAAAACTCAAGGGAGATTAACCCGGCTGGTTAGGCCACATTAACCTCCTGAGGATAAAAAAGACTCAGCGAAAGGAACTCTCCTAATGAAGAAACCCTAAGGCAACTGACCTAACATGATCCATGTAGACCTATTACATTATAAACCCGCGCAGGGGTGCGGTAATCCCGCTTACAAAACTGTGTGCTGGAGCAAAAAAAATGCCATGTAGAACCAAAAAGTCTTCGACGTGTTTGCATCTGATGATGCATATCTTCAAGACATATGGAGTTGACCCCCTAGTTGAAGAGGCAGTCAACAGACCCTTCAAGGAGATCCCCCTAGTAGCAACCCTTTTCCTAAGGGTGACCCACTTACTAGGAAACCATGTCAACCACCAAGGTGAAATGAGGCAAAAGGTATAATTTCCTAGCAAACGTTTTCATAATCAAGAAAGGACTCTTTGCAACATGTTCAAATGCTTCAATTATCAAAATGACACTTACCACAAGACCGGACTTGTTACCTCATGAAGCAAGACTTGTTGTCCTATGTGGGCCAAGCTGGTGCGGTGGACGTTGTTGCTATCGATCAAATGGTGATGTGTGGTCAAAGGAGGGGCTCCACCTGCTCATCTAGCTCTCGACACTCCATGTCTTCAACCTACGGACCTCGAGACATCATCTCCTTAGTTACCCCGAGCTTGGGGGGGTAACACCTAACAATGCAAAGGAACCCCAGTAGGCAAGGCAAAGATGTCTTTGAGCTCTTCTACTATCTTGTCCACATGTTGTTGTGTAGAGAGACCTCGTGTAGAGGCTTTGGCGGTTGCAGTGACCTTTCATTCACCTTCTGAACACACCATAAAGAGGACCAATCTCTCAATCTAAGAGACCATCTTTTTGTACTGCTTCACGGAGATCAAATAGACCGTAGTAGTCGAGACTGCCTCCGATACCCTGTAGAGTTGACCTACCAAAGTAATAATGACACTATAGGGCCTAGATTCATAAACAGCATGACGCTTCCACATATATGGTTGTCCTAAAAGAACATCATAAACTTTAAGGGGGGCAACATCCCACAATATCTCGTCTTTGAAGGGTTTGATGCCATAGTGCAGGTGGCATTGTTGGCTGACACGGATGTTTCATCCCTGGCTGAACCAACCGATGTTGTATGGCTAAGGATGTGGCGTCGTTGTTAGTTTTAACCTCTTGACGACCTCTGTTGATATTAGGTTCTTCTGGCTACCGCTGTCAACAATGAAAGGGAGGGGGATCCCCTTCACCCACATCTGTGAGTGGAAGAGGTGCTCCCCTTCTTCAAGCTCCTCTGGTTTCTCTGACTGGACTTTTGTGGTAGCGATAGTGACACTAGGTTCTACGTCAATGATTCGTTTTCCCTTATCCGGTTCTAAATCAAAGTCCAAGTCAACATCCGACTCTGAGGCTTTCGTCTCAGCAAACAATGACTATTTGGAGCGACATTCATCAGTGTTGTGCCAAGGGATTTTGTGGAACTCACACCACTTTCCAGTGTCCTTCGAATTCTCGTTACTCTTCTTTGCTTGTGGCTTGGACTAGTTGTCCTGGGGCTAGCCATCCTTGCTCTGTCCTTTTCTCTAGGAGTTAGGGCCACTTTTACCATGCTTCTGTTGCGATGGGTTTGCATAACTAAAATCTCTCGCTTATTCTTTTGCTTGAACTTTTGCTCGATCTTGACAGCATATCGTTAAGCAGCTCCCATTGAGGAGACATCCAGAAACTCCATATCTGTTTGGATGTACCTATGTAGGCCACTATGGTACTTTGGGACCAGGTGCCGCTAGGAGTCTTTAATACCCAGCTTTGTGCACAAGGTATGGAAGATGTTGGTGTATTCCAACACTATCCGGTCTCTCTCCTGACACAGAGTTGTCCATCTCGTGTACTGGTCATCATAGTTTCCAACAGGGTAGTATTGCTCCTTGAGGGCATCAACAAAAGTTGCCCAAGTGGGTCCTGGCCCAAAAATTGCAGACTCATCTTCAGCATGTTGTTCACATTAAGTCTCCCACCAATCTCTAACATGGGGAAGGGATTTAAAGACTGCAAAGGTGATTTTTTTCACTCTTGGAAAAATTTTATACAGAGAAATAACCCTCTAGCAAACTTAACCATTTTTCCAAAGCATCGACGTCTATTTGGCCTTCAAATAAAAGGAATATCAAAGTTAACTTGTACCTTAAAGGGCGTCGCACCTCCGAAGTGACTGATGGTTGAAGGTGCCTCTGTAGACAAATATCATCTCATTCCTCTGTCGCGTGAGGGATTCCTCAAGCAACGGTTTGATAGAATATCCTGCTCCGTCAACCCTCTTTTCTTTCGCCATGGGAGGTTGCTTGGGCTGGCGAAGAGCGGTTGTCCTCAAGAAAAACTAGCTCGAGAACCAACTCTCTATACCCTGACCTCGTCGGGGACATGCACTAAAAAACGACAAGGAGCACACTGCTCTGATACCATTGATTCAAATTATATTGAGAACGACATGAAGGCAGAGATATAACAATGAAACACATGGAGATATTGCAAGAAACACAGTAATACAGTTAAACTCAGATTCTATTAATGACTGTCTAGAATACAAAAAACTTTAAAATGCAAAGCACACAAACTAGCTAGAATGGTGGTAGCTTATCTCTGAAGAGAGAGATGTGACAGCTACGCTCATTCGCAAGAAGCTAATTACAAAGAGGTTGAAAAGACCTTTTAACATAAAGCATCAATGAGAAAACCCTAACCCCAAAAGATGAAACGCCAAAAGGTTTGTGTGCCCCGATGTGGTTAGTTGATACATCAACTTCCCAGGGGCGCAACTTTTGCATACGATCTATGTTTGGGGCGCTCAATACTCCGTTGGAAAGGTCTAGCCAAGGAGTACACATTCCATTCGACCTAGCATCTACCTTTGGCTACATGCTAGGCGCTACCGAGCCAAAAAAATATCATTTAGGGCCTCAAAATGACCCCAGAAGTTTAGGACCCGAATAACTGTAGAAAAACTGCCAACCATTCTGAATTAGTGGAATATGTGGGTGGCCACCAGTATCCACCTGGATCAATCAAAT
This sequence comes from Picea sitchensis, assembly GCA_010110895.2. Classification (NCBI taxonomy): domain Eukaryota; kingdom Viridiplantae; phylum Streptophyta; class Pinopsida; order Pinales; family Pinaceae; genus Picea; species Picea sitchensis. The sequence continues at coordinate 24,661 of SNQJ01S0035588.1, read as the reverse complement.
TAATTCATCTTTTCGACTTAATTAGCCCAAAAGAATTAAATGGATAAGTTACCTAACGTTTTTTGACATTTTTTAGAAGTTAACTACTTTTAACCTCTAACTATATTGTGCCTCCGATTATAACATTAGTATGTGAAATGTCAACTAGTAATGATTTTGGCAGATCCTTAGAAGAGGGGAATGTGACATAAAATAGTTTGAATATGGAAAATCATAAAAGTATCATAGAGAAACAAAAAATGTAACAAGGAAAGATGTTGAATTCATGAACAATGTAAAAATTCGTTCAAATCGTTACAATGATTGTTCAATTGTTTAATGATATAAACATGAACTAAAAGAAATAATGCCAAAAAAGATGGGACAAGAATGACAGGAAAAAAATGCGACTACAAAAATTAGAAAGCAAAGAATGGCTTTAACTATGCAGAACATGCTACTATATACATACCTATTGCCCCAATAGCATCAAGACGATCAGCATCCTGAACCACACCAAACTCTGGCACAAACTCACAAGTTGTAACTCCTGCCAATTCATCCTTAAAACCTGCAATGGTAATTATACCAAAAAATATGCATATATTTAGTTTTAATTCTATGCACCCTTTGGTCAACAAGTACATCATACCTTGGTTAGTAAGAAGAAAGAACAAGAAGAAATAAATTTCTTTTGAGAAGCCTTCATTTTAAGTTAAATGTTTATAACAACCCTTTTTGGACTTTCAGCCATAATATGTGTACTTCAAATGAATTCTCACACATGCATGTTGGTGATTACTACTGAAATGATGAGAACACAAACAAGAACTGTTCAGACAATTTCACAGTTACAGTTCCAAAGATAATCCTAGTTTGAGATAATTTTTCCCTCCTTACCCCGAGTTTATTCTAAAAATCTATCCTACCAACCTATGGATCACTACTTTGTTATTTGTGCCAACAGATTTAAGCATGGCTGAGCAAATCATGGCATCTGATGCTACTTTTTGTTATTCAAATAACTTGCATTTCCCATATCTCCCAATTATTGGCCCTACTAACTATGGGTTCAGCTCTTTATTCAATAACAATTTTTTAGACGATGAAACGTCCATTGCTTCAAAACAAATAATATAAGCAGGCAACTAAGAAAATGTGGCAGTATAATAATATAGCATGGGTCTTCTAACCAACAGATAAAGGATTTGAGCCATATCAAGTGCTTCAATTCCAACAAGCATGGCCATTATGCTTCTCGATGTCCTAAGAAGAAGAAAGTGAATGGTAACCAACGGCAACAAAAATAGTTTGCAGGAAGTGTTGAAGCTTCAGGAGTGGACGAGTTGACTGTTAGGATTGATACCACCTTTGTTACTGTGCCACGCCTTTCAACCAACACAATTTCAGGTGTTGGGTGGTATGTTCACAATGGGTCCTCGAGACACATAACTCCGAATAGATCATCCCTCTTCAAGTTAAAAGAACAAGATTACCGACATGTAGGTGGAGCTCGGTGATGATGGCAAGTACCCAGTGACTGGGTTGTAAAAAAGTCCCAAGCCCTAGGTGACTAAAGTCCTTATGATCTCAATTAAACAAGAAATTGTTGAATCTAATTAACCAAGAATTAAATTTCAGACCATAGCATCAGTCACACAATAGCTGGAAATCAAATAGCAGAAGCATAAACAACTTCACACATACACATAACACATGTAATTACTCCTTCAAAAACTGATTTTCATTCCTTCAAAAAACTTACAAGGAAACCTCCACAAGCTGCTTAAAACCAGTAGCTGCACGGTTATCAAAATCACCCTAAAAGCAGAACGGCCTGCTAAGAAAGTACAGCCTAGCTGTACGTACTGTACGGCTGGTTCACATGGACTATGCAGACGCCTATACAAACTATCCATGCAACTGTATGGATCCATGTTGTCATGTCTGCACGACTGTACGGAACTATATGTATTGTTGTATGGATAATGGAACTACCAGCTGCCCAAAAACGCCTCTTCCCTGGCTGCCTGGTCTCTCTCTCTCTATCAACCTGCTCAACTGTTCATGTGTCTCTAAACCTCTATCTTGTCCTGTCTCTATACTTTTAGCTGAGACCAAACCTTAATCTATTTTTGAGATTACTCCTAGTCTAAGTCATGCATGAACATGAAAGACCCTTTTTAGACTCAACTGCTAAAAATAAGACTTTTCACTCTTTTACTACGGTGAATTACAAAATAGAATTACTTTTCAAAAATATCTCAAACCACTTCTTGCACGTTCACTCTGAACCTGTGCAGAAGTTCCTATCCAAGCTATAATTCTCAACATGGGTTAGGGTCTATCTCATTCCACAAGCCAACCGAAGAATTTTTTAGTCTAAATGAGGTACTATATGTTCCAACTTCCTAGTATGACTAGAAATCTCCTTTCGATTTCTTGTCTAACAAACTTGAAGTGTAGGCCTGAGTTTGATGATTAGGAAGTGATCATCAGAAGTTGGAACCCTGAACCTAGTCAAGTCTTGGCCAAAGGAGTTAGGGAGGGTGGCCTTTACAGACTACTAGCATATCCAGTGAAGCAGAGAACCTTGTTAACTGGCAATGACAATCTGTGTGAGATTTGGCACAGAAGATTTGATCACCTGAACTATGATTCCTTACCTCTTTTCAAGGGCATGGTAGTTGGATTCCTTGACTTCAAAGTGGAGAAGAAAGGAGTGCGTACGGCATGTGCACTCGATAAACATGCCAAGGCTGCTTTCTCAAGCAGTGAGCACAAATCAAGAGGGGCTCTTGATCTAATTCAATCATATTTCTATAGAGCTCTATCTATCATTAGCTTCGTTGATAGGTAATCTTTATCATGTTACGTTCATTGATGATTCTTCTAGAAAGAGTTGGAAATAGTTTATGAAGACCAAGGATGAGGTCTTTAACAAGTTCCAAGAGCGTAAATCTCTAGTGGAGAACCAGACAAGTATGAAGATCAAGGTACTAAGGTTTGGTCAAGAATACACCTTTAATTACTTTGATTCCTTTTGTAGAAAAGAAAGGATCAACAGGGTGTTGACCATACCTTACAACCCACAACAAAATGGGGTTGCTGAAAGAAAGAACAAGTCCATAGTAGATACAACTAAGTCTATGGTTCATGACTTAGATTTTCCCATGTCTCTTTGGGCAAAAGAATGTTGTACTACAATCTACATACTAAACAGATGTCTTCACGAGGTGTTGAAGGACAAGACTAGAGGAAGCCTTCACAAGGGAAAACCCAGATGTTTTTCATTTCAAGGTGTTTGGAAATCTGGTTTACATTCATGTTCCAAAGGAGAAGAGAACAAAGCTTGAACACTCCATCTTGAAGGGTATTCTAGTTGGCTATAGTGAGTCCTCTAAGACTTACAAGATCTATGCTCCATCTCAAAGGAAGATACTAGAAAGTCGGGATGTGAAGGTTGATGGGGATGCATGGTCTTCTAGGTCACAAGAGCTCCCAATAGTGATTGAAGAGGAGATAACACTTGTTGATCTAAGTGTTGATCCATAGGTTCGAGGAGTTCAGGTTCAAGTCAGACAAGTTCCCATACAAGTACACAAACAACTTTACCACCTAGTACAGCCATGAGGCCAAGGTGGCTTAAATGAATATTGCAAGAGGAAGAAGAGCAAGTTGGTGCTCCAAAGACATCTTTTTGGGTAAGCCATCCTCCTAAGAAATTTCTCAGTTATATTGCACTAATGTCCTCCACCATTGATGCAGAGCCTTCCAATTATGAGGAGGCAGCAAGTGTGCAAGGATGGCAGGATACCATGGTAGAGGGGTACAACTCCATCATGAAGAATGATGTGTGGAAAATTGTGTCAAGACCAGAGGGGAAATCAAATGTTGATTCCAGGTGACTGTACAAAGTGAAGCATGCAACTGATGGCAGTGTAGAGAAGTACAAGGCTTGGTTCATAACTAGAGGATTCTCCTAGAGAGAGGGAGTCAACTATGCAGAGACCTTTGCTCCAGTCACCGATTATACTTCTATCGAGACCATTATGTCTTTAGCATCTATTTTTGGTTGGAAATTATATCAAATAGATGTTACGAAATCCTTCCTTAAAGGCCTGGTTGAGGAATAAGTATACATTAATCAGCCGAAAGAGTTTGAGGTGCATGGGCAAGATACCCATGTGTGAAAATTGAAGAAATCCCTTTACGAGCTGAAGCACGCACCCTGTGCTTCATACTCTAGGATTAATGAGTATCTATTATGTTTGAGCTTCACCAAAACTACTACAGTTCCAATTTTTATTATTTATTTGATAGATCCGATTTGCTTGTTTTGGTCCTATATGTAGATGACATGATACTTAGAAGGAGTTCATAGAAGCTCATTGCAAGGTGGAAGGTTCAGTTGGCACAAGAATTTGACATGAAGGGCATTGGACTAATGCAATGTTTCTTGGGTTTACAGGTGAGGTTTTCGTTGGATAGGGAAACTACATAGTTGAGATCCTAAAAAGGTTCTAGATGATAGATTCAAATTTGTTAGATCCTTTGGTGGATAGACAATTGATTGGATCCTTGATGTATCTACTTAAGACAAAACCTGATATATGTTTTGCAACGAACACCTTGAGCCAGTTCATGGTTGAGCCAAAGCAAATTCACTAAATTGTTACAAAACACGTGCTCTGATATTTTAAGAACATAGTGCATTATGGTCTAAGATATGCAGGAGATGGTGAGTTGATATTGCACGGGGTCATCGATTCTAACTAGGAAGGAGTTGTAGGTGACAAGAAGAGTACTTTAGAGGGTTGCTTCAGTTGGATTCAAGAGTGATTTCCTAATTTAGCAAGTAGCGGGCTTCAGTGGCTTTGAGATCAACAGAGGCAAAGTACATGGCAACTAGCACTGCTGGTTGTGAAGCCATCTAGATTCACTCGCGGGTTGATTGTAGAATTGACAGGTAAGATGTTGGAGCCTATTGTGGTCTACTATGATAATCAAAGTTGTATAAAAGTCAATGAGAATCCAATTCCATGACCACTCCAAGAACATTGACGCCAAGTAGCATTTTCTCAAGGACGGGGTTAAGAAGAGGGCAGTTGCTATAGAGTATATTCAAAAAAATCAGTAGGTTGCAGATATATTGACTAAGTCCCTAGCAAAGGAGAAGTTCAAGATGTTCAGAGAGAGACTTGTATTGGTGGAGAACACTTTCATTGGTAAGAGGGAGTATTAGATTGTACCTTGTGTTAGAAAGTGTAGCTCACATTGGGGGTGTCTAGCAATGTGAAAGGGTCCATCATATGTCTAGACTATTTAGTAGTGGTGGGAGATGACTTAAGTCAATGTGATATTAAATAACATCCGTTGATCTTGACTTAAGTTATCTCAACGATTGATTAAGTCCCCACCGTCAGATCTAGATCTTGAGGAGAAAATCTAAGGGCCAGGATTGAATGAGAGAAAGGCTAGGGTTTATGAAAGACCAAGAGAGCCTCATTTCTCATGATCACAAGTGATTCTCACCATCTGAGCTAGAGATAGGGAGATCTAAGTGTGATCTAGCAGCAAGCTAAGTTGTGCTTGCCAGAGAGGGTCGAGTTAGGGCCCTCGAAGTCAGATCTAAGGATAGTGATGGTACCAAAGAGTGAGTGAGCACTCAGGTGTGCCGAGGCAAGGGCCGAGAAAAGGGTGCAAAGGGGCAGCTAGGGAGATAGCAGTCAGGTGGGCTAGGCTATCAAATGCAGTTGTATTTCCTCAGAAGGGCCATTATCACAGGACGGGAGCCCTGATTTTATAGCAATAAAATCATCACAGAACTGGTTTTCCCGCAAGGGTTTTTCCAGGGGTGTTTACCCGAATCTCGTGTGCAAATGTGTTATGGTTTCTGTGTTTTGTGCTTCCGCTGATTTTTGTTGAGCAATTTAGCTGTGCTGTTAATTAATAAAGCATTTTTATTTGAGTTAACAGTCGGGTGCTAGGTTACAGATTTCAACACCTTGGATAGTCTTCTACAGCCTAGGTGCACATCTGGCAATACCGAGCGCACTTGTGAACAGATCTGGGCACTTTAGTTACAGCATTTCAAACTAGACAGTGAGGGCACACTTCTTCTCATCTAGATTCAGCAATATGGCGGATTAGATTGTGTAGGAGTGATTGTTGTTCTATTTCCAGCAATCTATCCTCAACTGTTTGCATGTTATCCTCAGCAGTTTGCGTGTGTTTGTTTAGTTTTATTTAAGCAGTTTTCTACTTTTGATTTAAGTCTAAGTTCAGTTAGGTAAGGCGCATGCAGTCCAGTTAAGGGCACAAACCTCTAGCAGGATGCATGCTTGCATGCCTCAAATCATCTCCAGTAGAGGCGCACTTTACTTGGCTCATCTATCCATGCAAGGAAAGCACACTAGGAATAGGAGCTAAGACCTTCAGTTGAGGCGCTGTTGTCCATGAGTCCAGATTGATTGTACCTTCTCGTCTATAAAGGAGAAAGCAGGGATATAGGTTTAATTAATTCAGTTCAAACTTCAGCCACATGCAATGAATTAGTTTGCTGTTTTTCCTGTAGTAGATTTCAGTTGCTGTTTTTCCTGAAATAAATTTCAGTTCAGAATTAATGGGAAAGCAGTAACAGGTTTTGACAGTCCATCTACTGAGTTTCTGATATATTTTTTCTGCAGTATGTGTTTATAGATTCTAGCATTATTAGAGTTCTAGTTGTTGGTGGCTTTCAGTTTTCAGCTATCTAGTTTTTTTATAAAAAAAATTATAAATTCTTTTAGTGCAGAGTCTTACCTTGGTCTAAAAAATCTAACAGAAACTACACAACCACGGAATGAAGTGACTACGTTACCAGAAATGGGAACCGCACAAGAAATGGGGCTAAAGGGTTTTGAGGGATGAGAAACATGAATCCCCCTCCAAGAGTATATTATGCATATAAAAATAAAACTGAATAGTAATGTACTGATGTAGTGTCAAGACCAGGGTTGCCGAAGCGTCCCCCCCCCCTCGGTTCGGAACCCCGAAGCGCGCTCCGAGCGGGAGCGCTCTCCCGGCGGGGCGTCCCAGACAGCATCCCTCCCGCGCTCGACCACTCAGTCCAGCTCCAGTCCTCAACCCATCCCACATGCCGAACATGTGCGCTCCGCTCGCTCCATGCACTCCTAACCTACATTAAAGCTCCGAAGCCAGGGCTAGCATCTAAGCACTGGTGCTCCCTGAAAATGAACCCGAAAAAAGTGTTTTTTTTTTTTTTTTTTTGCTGATGGTTTTATATTTTTTTGGCTAATGCATTGGGCCCTAGAGAATTTTTAGGGTTAGAGAGGGAGATAAAGCACAATCTCTCACTCTGGGTGAGGGTTGTCAGGGCAAAGAAGCGCACCCCCCTCCACCCACCTAGTAATGAATGGTAATGTTAGAATTCCATTCTCCTTTATCTTTCATTTCATCCTTTTTACTTAAATTGAAACCATTAATTGTTTGGGATTGTTGAAGTGGTTCCAACCTCATTGGACTTCATATGAAAGTAGATTTTTAGGTCTCATTCAAAATTGAGCAAACTTAACAGTTTTCAGGAATTTCCAAGAATGACAGAATTTTAATGCTTCGGATTCTATCATGTATGAGAGGTATATGGAAACATCATTTAATCAAGAGCACTAAGCCTTTTATGTACCTCGATGCCGGTGGCATTGATTGTTCAACTCTTTGTCACGACCCGGTAAAAGTGTACCCTTCGCTCAAGTATAAACTCTTCTTATTTTGTCATTCGTGTCAAGTGACTTAGTGGTGTATGCACACCAACCTCCATCTTATATCGACGAGAGAGAAAATTGGTTGAAGGGAAAGACAAATATGTTCACCTCGGTTTGCTTCATCTTCACTACCACCGCACATACCCACAAAGAAGAATCGTGGTGGTAGTGAAGGAGATAGTAGTAGGAGAAATAGATTGTTTTCATTTTACTAGATTTCAATTAATTATCATTGTAGTACTTATGCAAATAGCAAATATTTGTAAACAAAACCTTGGCCATGACTCATGTTGACAATTGGTGGATAACCTTTTTCATTCCATAAGTTAATGATGTACTTCCCTATTATATGGTTCTAAAGTTTGTATGTTTGTAATTGCTAGAATCTATAGTTTTGTATTTGTATTTGTAAAATGTATTTTAATTTCTTACTTTGTATGTGTAATTGTTAGCAATTAGATGGTTGATGCTTGAATGATTATTCATTAATGTACTACGTAGATTCATGGAATGATGGATAATATGAATTTAGATGGCATTTCTTATTGGAAGTATCACAAACATACATGTTCATAAATTTTGCATCTAGTTTGGCATTCTACATGTTTTTAATATATATATATATATATAAGCTCGAGCGGCTCCCATGTTTCATAAATTTTGCATCTAGTTTGGCATTCTACATGTTTTTTTTTTAATATATATATATATATATATATATAAACGCTCCGGAGACGCTTCGCTCCCAACCATTTTTTGAAAAATGCGCTCCCACGCTCCCGCTCCCGCTCCCGCTTCGCTCCCACGCTCTGGCAACACTGGTCAAGACAGGAAAGGAAGGAGAACAGTAATGGGCATAGCGCAAGAAATGGGTCTTCTGGTCAAGTTACTGGTAACTTGGAGGACTAACATAGTGGGTTTCATTTCTCCGGAAAATCAACCTGTCAACAACACCAGAGCACTTGTCCTGTTCTAAATGATACACCATACAGACTGGTATCATTGGGAAATATACCCATTTGAAGAAACTCCTTCTCTCCAGTTGGATTGAGACATAAAAGGACCCAATTGCACCAGAAAAAACCCTCTGTTTAAGGAATCTGACACTTTCAAACCAGGATTAATAGAACCAAGAATTAGTCGTTTTGTTGGGCAAAGGACGTACATAAGTGGAGTTGAAATACAAATTCCATAAACTGCTTAAGAAAATAACCATAAAAATCCTATTAAGAGAACAACAGCTGGCAATTTGACATGAATTTTAACATAGGCCTCATGCTTTGTTGTATAGAAAAGTGCAACCTTACCCATTCTATTTATGATGCTCAGTATTTTGTCTCTCTTGACAAACTCCACTCCATGGCTCTCCAGAAACCGCTCAACCACCTTACACTCGGATTCGTCGCTGCACAAATCAGCATCAACCATCAATCCCTAAACCCTAAACCCTGCACAAAACCAGTGCACATGTTATATCCCCTTGTCTTCAACTAAAGTGCCATGAATGCAGTAAAATATGATAAAAGAAAACTGCCCTTATAAAAATTGATAACACCCACCTGGCATACTTGTGATCACCTGTGAAGAGCAGGGCAATGAAAACTCGTAAATGGAATCAAAACACCATAAGAATATTGAGACGTTGGGCACTGATACAACCCATGGATATCACAAAAAATAATAATGATGGAGCAGAGGAAAGACTCACCGACGTCATGTAACAAGGATGCGAGCTCCACCTGTTACAGCATTGGCAAAGATAAAAAGTTTTCCCAAAATACGAGGAAAATGCACGGGAAGCAGATGAGGAGTAAATTAAGGACTTACAATTTCCATGCTCTCGAGAGATAATTGTTCTTCGGCAGCGAGAGTGAGCGCAAGCTTACGAACTCTGAGGGCATGGAATGCATCGTGAGAAGCGTCCCACTTGCCCATTACGGAATGAACAAGCTTCTCTGCATCTTTCACCACCTCACTCATTTTCAATTTCGTGTCCGCGCCCACACGTCTATCGCCTGCAATAACAGTTTGATATTTTGTTTGGGAAAACCAACCCCTAACTTCAAGACCAAGAAGCCTTAGTTCATGTTGAGAGCCATCTCCGCTCAAATTTGTTCCGGAATTCAACGCTCCAAAATGAAATAGGGGCGCACACAGACTAGAAAAAGACTGAACCATTCGTTATCTTCGTAGCATAGTAAGCAAGCATAATCATCCTATAATGATCGTGCTAATAAGTGGACGCTCTTGTGGGATTGGGATAAGGATGGTGGTAAATTTGTGTTTAGCTAATAAGTTTACGCTTTAGTGGGATATGGGTACGCTTGTGTGGGATAAGGATTGTGGGATGTTTGTGTTTATAAGTTGTGATGTGCCAATTCTCATAATTAGTGGGTGGATTCTAGTGAGTGAGTGTGGGGATTAAGCATAAAATTGTGGTATATTTGTGTTTTTAAGTTGTGGTGAGACAATTCTCATAACTAGTGGGTGAGAGTGGGGATTAAGGAAGGAGATTTTGAATAAGTTATTTCAAAATATAAGATAGGTTTATTCAACTCACATTATTCATGTTTTATTAACACACGGTATATGAAGGAGGGAAAAAGGTCAATCAATTGTTATATTAGTAGGGTGTACTATCTTTGTGGATGTTTGTGTTGGCATAAAGATCATGATATATTTGGGATTATATGTTGTCATGGATCAATTCTCACAACAGTGTGAGATAGGAGGGACAAAGATTTTATAAATGTAAAAATGATTCCAAGACACCACAAGATGAGTGTATCAAATTGTGATTATTTATGTTGTATTCACACATGACACACAACTAAAGGTTAAGCAAGCAATCACAATCACCTTACAGCCAATCAACCCTAGGCATCCCTATTAGTGTAAGGATCATGGTATATCGGGGCTTGTATGTTGTCGTGAACCAATGCTCACATCGAATATGCAAGCAAACATATAGGCCACACAAAGGAAGGAGGAGAACATCGAGCAAGCAATAATAATCAGCTTGCAACTAATTAACCATTATGTTGGTACGAGGCTCGTTGCCTTTTATAGTAACCCCTAGAACATAAAGATCATGGTATATTGAAATTTATATATTACCACAATCAATTCTCTAATAATGTTATTTAAAATCATCATTGAATAATTAGGAGTCCACCACAAATATCTTCCACTATTTTACCATAATCTCTTTATCCAAATGTGTTTAAAAAAGGGAAAAGATAAAATAACCTTGGTAAGGTAACTTCATCATTTTTTCTTATAAAATCATCATTGAATAACTGGGAATCCAACACAAACGTCTTTCACTATATATATAGATATATATATATAACCTTAGCAAGGTAACTTAATCTTGTTTTCATTGTAAAGTTAAGGTGTTTTTTTCACAATAACGGATAATTTTTATATGACTAAATGTTGCAGTTGAACTAGTATAACATTATTCATCCTTGCTCTCATTGTCTCTGACTATCCTATAATTACTATTATAACTTGTCAAGGATATTGCTAAACAAATCAGTTACACAACAAAATAACCCTACATAGCATACTAAGCCATAATAAAGAAAAAAAAATTAAACAACAAGCTCATTGGGGGCATATCCTTGTATTTCTTCTAGTGTCTCTAACCCAAACCTAGGTTCCAACTATGTATTTCCATAATTGGTAAAGGAATCAACTCACTTGTATTTGCCATCAAGACATGAGTATGCAATGGTCCCGCTCCTGTCGTGCCCGCGATGTGGTCGCTCCAAAGTGAGTCCTCAAATGCACTTAGTTCTTCTAATGCAAGATGAGAATGAACTATCACAAACAAACCAAGGCTAACCAAGAGTCTTTCTACTTGTTGCTAGAGAGTACTAGCCTTTAAGTTGATTTCCAAATCATGCAATTGTTGAATATCCATGAACTCTTCAAGCTTTTTTCCCAATCTTAGAGCTGTAGAATATTCTTGGCAGATATTACTCCACAAGTATCTCAAGCCTTGTTCTATGTTTTCATCTACTCAATGAACTCGTCCTTTCAAAAATTCCAATGCACCATCTAATTTAGGACATTACATTGTGCCTTTGCAATGTCTTTTTCACTACTCCTCGTATCCTTCCACATCGAGTTCAGTTCACATAAGATATAGTAGCATGTTTGACAGTGACAATGAGCCATCATATGTCTACACCAATGGATTTCACCTGCATATTCCCAAATATTCTCCCAAGCAGTCTTCACCACCCAAGGATCATTATGCATTATCTCCTCATCAAATGTAGAGATGGGAACATTGGCCTCACACTCGACTTCACATTTCAATCGTAGATTAAAACCACAAACCAAATCACAACCTTCCCATAAGCACTAACACCATAAACAACAGTGAATCTCCCAAGGAATGCTCTTCTACGTATCTATGGCATCAATGGAATAAACATGCGATGACTTCCCCCAAAAATTATGTATCAATGCTCCACATTTGCCCTTGCTCACCACCATAGTACCGTCTATTACAATCCCTTGTCGAACCACAAGTGGAAATGACTAACAAGTGTGCCAACACATTACTCTCTATTTAGACTTATGTGAATGAATTGCCATGTATTAAATGGTGAGGCACTCTCCAAAGTTGGCATCATGGTTATGGAGGTAGTAATGGGATGAGCTCCCCATTTACTTCACGATTTCCTTCTACACACACTATATTTGCTAGAGTGGTAGTGTGTTTGTTTTGGCCTCAAAGTATATGGAGAAACTTGACATACTTCATTCCTTGAATTTCCATAAATACTAATTGGACAATCCTTCTTAGAAACATTGTGTTTTATGAGTTTTGATGATGAAGAGCTTTAATGAATAGGGCCAAGTCCCCAACTATCAATACTCAAATTATTTGTTTACCTTTCACTAATATGAAACTCTAAAGCAAGGCTTGGGATTTAACTTCATTATTAGATGTGATCCCTAAACCCCAAGCAAAGGACAACTCTATATTTCCCTCGAGATCGATTACGATCCCTCCCTCCCCCCATACCTGCCACCCCTGTAAAGACAAGCCTTGTGAATAAGGCACTAGTGGACATGTTCTTCCTTGATTTGGCATGCTTAAGCAATATTCATTTACACCCAACACCAAACCTTGGGGTCTAAATTATCATGTCATTATAAAAATTTGTACAAAATCTATTTAAAGTATAATTATCATTTGAGATTGTGATTACCTAATAAAAACAAGAGTTACATAATGGTCATCTTATCATTACACAAGTTTTTAACAAATTTTAGCAATTAAAAAGTAGCAAATTTAAAACAAGAGTAAGATAAAAAGTGGACAAACTCAATCATTTTTCCATCGAATTTCTCCCCCAAATCCATTAAGAATTTTCTCTATGAGATTATATTTTCACTTAATAGATGGGAACTTTAACCTTAAAGGTTTTAACCCATTTTAAAAAAATTCCAATTATTAAAAATTAAAAATTAAAAAAAAATATATATATATATATATATATATATATATATATATATATATATATATATATTTAAACACCTCTATGAAAATAAATAATCATAAAAATATATATATATATATATTTAAAACTTTACCTCTATGAAAATAAATAATCATAAAAATAAATTAAATTTATCCACTTTTAAGTGACTCTTTCCACTCAAACAATAAAATTTACATTCCTATATTATCTTCAAATAATATAAATAACATTACTATCCACTGAAACAATAAAATTTACATTAATGAATATAATTTAGATAACATTACTATCCACTGAAACAATAAAATTTACATTACTATATTATCATCAAATAATATAAATAACATTACTATGTATTACTTATTGTATCGGATTTGAGAAACTCAGTGATCTCCTCCACGTGATTTGTATTTTAAAATTTTGTAAAGCTCAATGTCTAAAGGTATGTTTGTTCATTGCTAAACTTGTCTTCATTATTAAAACAAGTGTTGCATGGCAGCGTAATTCCTGTCGGGTTGAATTGGGAATAAATGCACAGGGATGGGGAAAAAGGTAGCGGAGGCAGATGGAAACTGCAGTGGAGATGTGGCAAGCAGCATGAAGCACATGTGGTATCCATGCAATAAATGACATGTGGCATGTAGAGTCCCATTTAATTTTTGAAACTATATAATCCATTTTGCTATGTTCCAAATTTCCGTTATTTCCAGTAGTGTGACTTGCTATGTTCGAAATTTTTGTTCCTACCTTGCATGTTCTATCTCTTCAATGTTTTATCTCTTGAATGTATACTTTCAACTGGTTAGAGTTAAGTACAATTTCCATAGACCATCTGGCTTGTATGTCTCTATATGTGCCAGGACAAAAAAAGTTATATGCATAGCTGGAGAAAAATATATGCATGAGAAAAAGATAATTCAAATTAAATAAACACAATTTCTTGACATTCAGCATAGTTGAAGATAACAATTTATGAGCACATAAATATAAAAGGAGATAAAAAATAGTTTTATTTTAAATATATCGAAAAATAATATTGTCTATTACATATTCCTGGAAATTTAAATGCGTTTTTCATATAGACTGGGATTGGGGCTCCTGTGGACCATAAGAAAAATATGTACAAGAAATAGGATTGTGGAAAGAACAAGTGGGCGACAATAGAGTGTAATACCCGAAAAGAAGAAATTCGAAGGTATCAGTCTTTGGCTAGATATTTCTATTTAAAAAGGTGGAATAACTGGATTGATAAACAAAGCAGGATGTGATTAGTATAGACTTACAGTGATGGTACATATCACCCCTTTTGCTATTTGCTTGTTGATGCCGTTTTATTGTTGTCGTCGATGGGTACTGGAATCGTGCCAATTTCCTGTTGCCTTTCGTCGGCGACCTGCTTCAATTCCCTTTCGACCCATTCGTCAATGTAGCTTCTCAAGGGGGCGACATTGATCTCATTCCAAATTTTTATGTTGAAAAGTTCATTTTCTAATTCCCTTAGATCGATAGAAATATTACGCAGAGCCTGATCAATTTCTTCATTATGTACCAAATAGTCGACTAGCCGGTTGTCCACGTCATCTTCACCATATTCAAGGATGTTGTAAAACTTTTCTAAAGACAATGCCTTAAAAATATCAACTTCTTTATCGAAGGCTTGCTTAGTTGAGGGCAAGGAGTTGACGATTAAATTGAGGTCTTGACCTCGTTGGTCCTTCCGACTAAGTCTATTTTGGTCAGCTTTGTGAATAATTTTTCTTTCTTTGATATGGCTTGTTCACATGATTGGACAATGAGATGCAGGTTCTTCACTTTCTCTTTCCAGCATGCATTTAATTGAGTGATCCGGTTTTTTGAGGGGAGATCTTGTTGTCTTCTTCTCGTTTATGTCATGTTGTTGACATGGGTGCCAAAAGGAAGGACTGTGTCTAAATAGAAACGTTCTTCATTTTTTAAATCCGCCTGCAAATGTTCGAGCAAAGTATGTGCTCTCGTTCCAAGGGAAGCCATACTTTGTGACGTGTCCCACGCCTCAATAATTAGTTCCATTATTTTCTTGATATTATTCTCCACATATCCTCTACATGATGCAAGAAGGCTGGAGGATCCTTTTAACTTGGCTGCAAGGGTGGCAGGCACAACTATTGCTAAAGGACTGAAATGGCATAGGAATCAAAGCTTCCTCCAATTCCTTGACTCGATCCTTCAGTCTAGCATTCTCGACCTCAATGCCTCTAATGGAATCATTAAGAGCATCTTTGGTTGCTCTGTGAAGTCGAGAGATTTGGGACGGCCGCATGTTCGCAAGGTTAACCTCTAAACGAGATTTTTTTTCTTATTTTTTACATGTCTCTTTTCAATAATTAATTTCTTAGACTCGCATAAAAAACAACGCTCTGAAATACGAAGGATTCATCTTCGTCAAAATTTTCGGTATCAGCTATGTCCATTGGACGACTATGCTGGATCATGTCTCCAGGTTGATCAAGGTTGCGGAATACGCTATCCAAATCAGTCTCAAGTTCCATGCTCTCACTCTCAATTTCGGCCTCTTCTGCTTGCCCTGCAATTTTTTTCTTTTCTTCTCCATGGGAAGCTTGTGAGAACTATCAATTTTAGGGTGAGGAGGGTTGTTATCTCCTCCTCCGTTTGAAGAATTTTGCATTGCTTTCTTACTACGGTGGGTCGTTGGAGCGATGCTCGGGGATGTCGTACTTTTGGGAGTGTTATCCACCGAATGAACACACTTCTCACCGGGGCCTTTTCCCTATTGCTTGTACAATTCAGTGGTGCTTTGCAGTGTGTCTAGGTCATCGGCATCAGAAGCACGAGTGTTGTCGCCAGTGTCTCTGTTTTCGCTCAGGTGTTTCTGGAAAAAATAATTGTCGAGGCCAAGTGTAAGTAAATGTTATAAAAAAATTGTATTAGGGTCGAACCCTCTTAGGCTTTCAGCATATCTTAGGTTCAAGTTGTTGAAATGGGCTGTGAATTCGTAAATTTTGTTGACGTTCCTCAACACGAAGTCCCCGACTTTCCAAGGCAGAGGAATGAATTGTTTTTTCTCTTCTCATGGAATAGATGCAACCAGTAGTTGTATTACCTTGCTATTTATGTAACAAACATTATGTTCGTAATGTGACATGGAAGGAGAGCAGTTTTTTCCTTGGAGCCAAAAATCCTTATCACACTGTAATTATCCATTTGTTCAAGTGCCCCCTTCCTGTCCAAAAACTTGGTTGCCTGGTCAAATATGCGAGGATCATCTTCTCCTAATAATAAAACTTTGAAAATAGAGACAAAGTCATTAAAAACCCCATAAAAACAGTGGGAGGCCTTGTGCTTCCACAAGGCCTGGTACCAAAAGGTTACTGGGTCGAATTTCAAGTTTACCTTCTTGGACAGAGACAGTTTTGGAAACTGAAAGCAATGCACCATCGCAAAAACCAAGTAGGATGACATATAAAATTTCTTCTCCTTTTTGAAGCTTGACAATTGGGAACAAATTTCATGGGAAATTAGCTTCCCCCAATAAAAAACGGCTTGTTCCTTGACTGTGAAATACAAAATATAAAGAACCATGCGGGAAATAGTTGTTGTGGATTCTTGTCCCGTTATTCTTGTAAACAACCAGGAAATTTCCCGAAATGGATTTCTAAATGAACTAACCTGCAAATTTGTGATATCTTCAAGAACTGCCATCGGGTCTTCCAGGAACTTAGGCAAGAGATCCAACCCGTTATTATGCTTTCTTAGGAATTGCTTGAAGTCTTCTCCTCTGAACGTCAATGTTGGCTCCTAGAAATCTTAACATTTGGCGAAAGACCTAAGGTGACAAAGAAATAGAAAAGTAGTCCCGCAGTGGAATAATTCTTTGGCCTAAAGTATATTTATCAACGCACCAAGAGACCAACTCCTTGCAATCAAAAACTTCAAGGACACAGCGTACACGAGCAATCCCAGAGGTCCAAATTATTTCGTTCTGGGCGGAAGGGGATGAGTAGTAAGAATATGCCCTGGACCACTGGAATTTCTTGTCCTTGCGCCCAAAGATGTTCACTGTATCTCCACATAACTGTTGTTGAGTTGGTGCCATAAGTTTATGAGAAAATTTGTTTGCTCCAGACAATGCTTGAAATGAATAGTTGGAGGGGATAATATAACCCTCTGGAAATGTTAGTTTAATGTGTGTGAATGAGAAATCTCCTCGAGTCTTTTGCTCATTAATGACAATCTCTATGGGTGTTGCATGATGAGTTGTTAACAGTAAAGCTTACTTATTGCATACTTAGAAGTGCGAAGGTGGCGGGTACAATGAAGAGCAATTAAGGATTGGAGGTTTCGTGAACGCGCCAACCCGACGACGTGCGAACGACATTCCATGATGTTTGAAATTAACACTCGGAAGGGATAATATAACCCTCCAAAAATCTTGGTTTAATGTGTATCAATGGGAGATATCCTCGAGCCTTTCGCTCATCAATGACAATCTATATGGTTCCTACATGATGAGTTGTTAGCATTAAAGCTTACTAATTGCATATTTAGAAATAAGACCTTGTATATGTGTGTGTGTGTGTGTTTTTATAAACAATTTTTTATTATAAACAAGTGCAAAGGTGATGGAGACGGGGAAGAGAAAGTAAGGAATGGCCAAGTATGAAAAGCGGTTGGACGAGCTTCAAAATAGGGTTACAGGAGATACTTAGGAGAGGTGAGTGTCCGACGGTCAAATTGTATGTCTCGAAATTTTTGACTGCAAAACGCGTAAAACGGAAGAGGGCATGATGGGGCAGTTCAACGGCCCGGTTTGTATATTGCAGAATTCCGGGAAAGTGGCTAAGTATGGAATAGGGAAACGGTCGGTCAGACTCGTTTTCGGAATTAAGGATTTAAGATTTCGTGAACGGGCCAACCCGACGATGCATGAACGACATTCCATGATGTTTGAAATTAAAACTTGGAAGGGATAATATAACCCTCCAGAAATCTTGGTTTAATGCGTATTAATGGGAGATCTCCTCAAATCTTGGTTTAGCATTAAAGATCTCCTCCCGACTCGTTTTCGCTAATATATTCAAATTTGTAATAGATATCCCATTACCTGTCAAGATCTTTTCTGCATGTATATCACAAAATTCCGGGTGTTCTTTGCAAGTCGCTGAACAATGCAAGGGAAATCTTGAACCCGCCTGTCGGGGAACTCGCAAGCGAAAAAGTCGGTAAGTATCGAATAGGGGAATTGTCGGTGGAATTCGTTTTCGCTAATATATTGATATTTGTAATAGATATCCCATTACTTGGCAGGATATTTTCTGCATGTTTCTGGACAAGTTGTGTAGGGACAATTATTATGATGGTCTCCTCGAGGCATGGTGAGTTGTCAGCATTAAACCTCATTTATTGCATACTTGGAAAGAAGTGTAAAGGTGGCAGACACATGAAACAACGATTAGGAATTGGATATTTTGTGAACCCACCAACCCGACGATCCGCGAAAGAGATTCGAAGAAATGACGAAGTATGGAAAGCAAACAGACGGGCTTCAAAATGGGGTGACAATAGTTCCACAGGAGACGTGAGGACCCGACGGTCAAATTGTAGGTCTCATAACTTTTGAGTGCAAACTGTGTAACATGAAAGAGGGTATGATGTGAGAGTCTGGTTGTAAATTTGTATATCGCAGAAGTCAGGGTGTTGTTTGCAGGTCACGGAACAATGGAAGTGCAATCTAGAGCCCGCCTACCTGTGAATCCGCGGTCGGAGAAGTGGCTAGGTATGGAATGGGGAAGTAGTCGGTCGGAGTCACGATATAAAAGCACGAGTGCAAATGTGAACCCGTGTAGCTAGACATTTTCGGAAAAATGACCAAGTAAAGAGAAAGAGAAAGTATAGGGGAAAGAGAAACGAGAATTTGGTTAAGTATAGAAGAGGGAAAATAAGAGCTAATATATTCAAATTTGTAATAGATATCCCATTTCATGGCAAGATCTTTTCTGCATGTTTATGGAGAAGTTGTATACTTATTTCATATACTTGGAAAGAAGTGTGAAGGTGGCGGGCACAGGAAACAACGACTAGGAATTGGAAATTTCCTGAACCCGCCAACCCGACGATCCGCGAAAGAGATTCCAAAAAATGGCCAAGTGTGGAAAGCGGTCGAATGAGCTTCAAAATAGGGTGACAAGGGTTCCTGAGGAGACGTGAGGCCCCGACGATCAAATAGTATGTATCGAAA
Source organism: Picea sitchensis (assembly GCA_010110895.2). Classification (NCBI taxonomy): domain Eukaryota; kingdom Viridiplantae; phylum Streptophyta; class Pinopsida; order Pinales; family Pinaceae; genus Picea; species Picea sitchensis. The sequence continues at coordinate 5,177 of SNQJ01S0035588.1, read as the reverse complement.
CTTTTGAGTGCAAACTATGTAATATGGAAGAGGGGCTGATGTGGGAGTCTGGAAGTCAATTTGTATATCGCAAAAGTCGTGGTGTTGTTTGCAGGTCAAGGAACACTGGAAGTGCAGTCCACCTGTCCGGGAACCCGCAAACAAAAAATTCGGTAAGTATGGAATAGGGAAACGGTCGGTGGGACTCATTTCACTAATATATTGATATTTGTAATAGATATCCCATTACCTGGAAAGATATTTTCTTCATGTTTATGGATAAGTTGTGTAGGGACAGTTAGTATGACTGTCTCGTGGAGGTATAGTGAGTTGTTAGCATTAAACCTTAGTTATTGCATACTTGGAAAGAAGTGCGAAGGTGGTAGGCACATGAAACAACGATTAAGAATTGGAGGCGTGAAAGAGATTCCAAGAAATGGTGAAGTATGGAAAGTGGACGCACGGGCTTCAAAATGGGGTGACAATAGTTCCTGAGGAGACGTGAGGACCCGAAGGTATTGCAGGTTTTCGAAACTTTTGAGTGCAAAATGTGTATCACAGAAGAGGGTATGATGTGGGAGTCCGGCAGTAAATTTGTATATCGCAGAGGTCTGGGTGTTGTTTGCAAGTCACAGAACAATGGAAGTGCAATCTAGAGCCCGCCTGCCCGGGAATCCGCGATCTGAAAAGTGGCTAGGCATGGAATGGGAAGTGGTCGGTCGGAGTCATGTTATAAAAGAACAAGTGCAAATGTGAACTCGTGAGTCTGCCAACCCGCGTAGTTAGACATTTTCAAAAAAACGAATGAGTAACCAAAAAGAGAAAGTAGAGGGGAAAAAGAAACGAGAATTTGGTTAAGTATAGAAGAGGGAAAAGAAGGGCCAATATATTCAAATCTGTAATAGATATTCCATTTCCTAGCAAGATCTTTTCTGTATGTTTCTGGAGAAGTTGTATACTTATTGCATATGCTTGGAAAGAATTTTGAAGGTGGTGGGTACACGAAACAACGAATAGAAATTGGAAATTTCTTGAACTCGCCAACCTGACAATCCGCGAAAGAGATTCCAAGAAATGGCCAAGTGTGAAAAGCGGTCGGACAGGCTTCAAAATATAGTGACAAGGGTTCCCAAGGAGACGTGAGGCCCTGACGGTCAAATTGTATGTATCAGAACATTTCAGTGCAAAATGTGTAACACGGAAGAGGGGATGATGTGGGAGTCCAGAAGTAAATTTGCATATCACAGAAGCCGAAGTGTTGTTTGCAGGTCACATAACAAAGGAAGTGCAATTTAGAGACCGCCTAGGCGGGAACCCATGATCGAAAAATTGGCTAGGTATGGAAAGGGGAAGCGCTCGGTCGGAATCGCGATATAAAAGCATGAATAAAAATGTGAACCCGTGAATCTGCCAACCCGCACAAAAAGACATTTTCGGAAAAAAAGCGACTAAGTAACCAGAAAGAGAAACTACATGGGAAAAAGAAAGGGGAATTTGGTTAAGTATAGAAGAGGGAAAAGAAGGGGATAAAAGAGTGGGAAAATAGAAAAGCGGAGGACAATTTTCGTAAGTGGGAATTGGTCTCAAACAAGCCCCATTGTTGCAAAACCATCATTTTCTAATCCAATATTTTATCCAATTACTCGTTTTCTATTGTGCTTGTACCATTAAAAAGGGTGTGAGTAAATGCTTTGTTGAAGATTAGTTTTTATTGCAACTTGTGGTAGTAATTGTGTTCTTGATACATTCTTCCATGACTTTGACATATTAACTTAAGTATTAAACTTCTTGCATGATGGGTTTTTAGCATTAAAGCTTAATAATTGCATGTCTAGAAACAACAATGACAATCTTGAATTTTAATATTGTAGTTGATTTCATAGTCCTATTTGACTATAGCCACCATAGATCAGTTTTCTCTTTTTTCTTCGCGAACAAGAAATTTGGTAATTTCATTAATAAAGTAAAAAGTGCTCAAATAGAGGCCAGGGGATGGACAACTAATGAAATGTTCCCTTTCGAAGGAAAGGAATCAAGGAATCGAAAGGGAAATAAGAAATCGTTGCTTAGCAAGGCTGAGATGAAAACAAAACTTCTAGGGCGGGGCCCCGACTGTCGCATCGTGATTTGGTCTTGCTATGTTCTATCTGCATTATGAATAGAATTGAATGTTGGTTTGAAACTGTCTGAAATTCATTTTTGTTTCCATGAAAGCCTGATGGGATCGACATAATGCATTGTCATATAATTGTTAAATGCTCCATATTAGATCAAATTACTTGAGCCAATACAATATTCAAGAACTACGAGACTATTGAACCATGCTAATGAGAAGAGGTGTTAAATTCAGCAAAGAANGATGGGATCGACATAATGCATTGTCATATAATTGTTAAATGCTCCATATTAGATCAAATTACTTGAGCCAATACAATATTCAAGAACTACGAGACTATTGAACCATGCTAATGAGAAGAGGTGTTAAATTCAGCAAAGAAGCAGCAACCAAGATACCAAGGAAATTTTTTTAATAGTAAATCCATAAAATGCCTAGTATATATATATATACTGGGCAGTGTATATCTATCCATAGAAATTGGACTGAGTTCTTTGCACCAAAACATTGAACATATTTGTCATAAACATAGGTATAGGATCTGCAACATGCAGGAGCCATCGAGATGCTCTTCAACATGCATACAAAAATCATTACCATGATTTTTTTTAGGAAATCATTGCAGTCTTCTCCTCAGAAGGTCAATGTTCATTGTTGCAATCTCAATATCTTGCAAAAGACCTAAGGCGACAAAGAAACAAGAGAGTGGTTCCGCAGTGGAATAATTCATTGGCTTGAAGCAGGTGAACAACATTCCTGCTCCTGACGCTGGCGACCTGGAGACATTGCAAGGCACTAGTCAATTGTACAAATAACACAGAAAAGGGCTCGACGAGAAGAGTTTCCGATCCGCGACCACCACTAAGAAGAGCACGACGTCCCGCATCATCGCTCCAATGTTTGTAACACCCTGTTTCCCCCGGTTTGTAAAATAACTGGACTGGCCAAGAACTGTGGCAAACTCATAAATGTGAATATGTGATGTAAATGGACCTTGTGGAAAAGGTCAATAAATGTGAATAACATTATGAATTTTATTGCAGGACTGCTGAGAGGGGATGTGCAGAAAAAGAGACCACGATGGCGGTGGAAGGCACCTGGAAAGGTGGCGTTAACTTCCACCGAGAATTAATACTGTATTTGGACTCCACTGGCCTGGAGAACCAAAAGCAGCTCGCTGGCCCCAAATTAAATGTCTCGCAGGCTGGTAGGTGGATGGTTTAATGAGGGATGGGAGGTGAACCTCCCATCCGTAGAGCCGTCAGACCTGATCAGCGTGAGGGTAATCGTGCCACACACAACCTCGCAAGAGGATAAGGCGTGGGCTAGAAGCGATTGGGGGCAGACGCGAGGGGAGAACTCTGGCATTATGCAGAGTGAGTGATAACAGAGAGGAAGGATTGCAACCTTCGCTCCTGGTCACTGGAAAACAGAGACGCAGTCTCACAGCATCGTGGTCTCAGCTCGGGGGTGGCTAGTGGTAAATCCGTTGGGAGTCGCTAAGCCTACGGTTGGGTGGAAACGAGCACCCCTCTCAGCAGTTGCTTAACCCTGGTGTTATTTCTGATAAGTGTTTTTCCTCTGGCACCTTGAATTATATGTACTTTGATAATGATGCCCATAAGCTGTGAAACTGTGAATGATTTCATTATAAGAATGTCTGTATGGTATTTTGGTCAGTACTAGTAGTTGTATATTTGTATGGAAGGATTATGTATGGCTTATGTCCTCATGAATTGTTATTTACATGCGTACTGATCTAACTCAGACTTCACGTCTGGGTCTCGGGAGGACGACCTCCTTACCTACCTCAGGTAGTATCCTGAGTGAATCTCCCCATAGAGATAACCTCCTTGAAAAGCCCATCAAGAACCTGGAAGGAGGACATGAGGGCGCAAGGCCCTAAGAAATCCCTGATAGTAACGAATCGATGGACAAGATTTCATCAAGAAATTTGTGGTCACTCATGACCGTTAGATTTGGTAAGAGGAAGCTGGAAAGTGAAGTGCCTTAATCCTGATAGCTATTAATCGACGGACGAGGATCCATCGGGAAATCTACGGTCACACACGACCGTTAGATTAGTAGGAGAAAGTAGGGCGTTAAATGCCTTACTACTTTGTTTTCCTGTATCTTCGTGGATAGCGAAGAGTTTAGGACCGTGGATCCCCAAAGTCCATGAGAGTATTTGGGCCGTGGATCTTTCCACGTTTAGGAATTCGTGGGAGAGCCCACAGGTTAGGAATCTGTCTGAGCCGTCAGATTTCGGCTGAAAAACCCGACAGCCGTTGGATTTGTCAGAAGATACCCGAGGGTTAACACCCTAGTGGATCGGGATTTGCCAATGTGGAAACCCAGAAATAGATTTGAGCCGTCCGATTGACGGAGGCCATGTGTCGCGAGATCTCCCATTTCGGGAAATCGAGAATCGTGGAATCGGGATTCCTGTTGACAAGAGATTGGGATTTTCCAATGTGGAAAGCCCGGGATAGATATTAGCCGTCCATCATAGGAGGACACGTGGAAAAGATCGGGAGCCCGTCGGCATTTCGGAGATCGAAGGGACAAGAAGCCAAAATATCTCAGCAGCGGAAACTCCGAAATCGCGAGAAGCAATCAAGACCGTCCATCATAGGAGGACGCGTCGTGGCGATCGGAGCATTCGGGAAAAGTCCCAAAAGGAAAGTCATCCATCGGGAAATCGAGAATCGCGGAATCGAGATTCCTGTTGACAAGAGTTCAGGATTTCCCATGGTGAACACCCCGGAGTAGATCTGAGCTGTCCGATTGATGGAGGCCACGTGTCGAGAGATTAACCGCATCGGGAAACCGAGGATCGAGGATTCGGGAGTCTCGTGATCGAGAGTCCGGATTCTCGTGATGATAAACCCCGATGAACGGACAAGATTCTTTCGAAGGATCTTAGGGTATGTAATGACCGTTAGATGTGGAGATGAGACGTCAACTTAAGCCAGGACGTGAATATGCTTTAGGGTAAGTAGCGAACAGATCTGGATGGCCAGAGTCCACCCACCCAGATCTACGGCTGAGGATGCATTCTAGAGCCCCCTTGCCATTCTTC
>SNQJ01S0035587.1:38254-58726 GCA_010110895.2 Picea sitchensis | reverse complement strand
AGGTTCTATGCGATGATTGGTTGATGGTGATGATTTAATGTAAAGTTTTATTATCTCTCATATATTCTTGGGTGGAAGGAAGGGGCAAGGATGGAGAGTTCAATTCTCTCTTGATATTGGAGGATTGTATCTTCCTCTCGGAGGTTTATACCTCCCTTTACATTTGGAAGCTGTAGCTACCTTTGGAATTCATTACTTCCCTTGAACAATAACTATTGGTGTAACTCTTATACTATTGTTCATTGCTCATTGGATGTAGCTGAATGGTTTAAGTATAAGTTGAAAAAGGTTTTAAATTGTACTTGATACTGATTCACCCCCCTCTCAGTATCAACAAGGGTAGAGATTAAGACATATTCTTCAATGCGTTCTCTTATCATCTTTGTGGGTGGCTCTTCATCTTCAACTGCATTGGCATGGTGCCTCTTATTTTTCCTCTTGTATTTTACTCGTCTAGCTGGACAATGCCTCGCAATATGTCCCATCTTGTCACAATGGTAGCATTGGCAAGATGATAAGTCTCTTTCTTTTCTTTGTCCTTTCTTCTGGAACCTCTTAGGTTGAGATTCTTTATATATGAATTTGTTTTGGGGGTGAGACTCTTTATGGGTTTCTTTCTGGAGGTAAGACTTCTTTCTTCCTCCTTTAGTGTGAGTAGCTAGGGCTTGATCTTCATCTCTTGATAGTAAATCTTCTCGGTTACCTACTCTTGTTTCTTCTTGAATACATTCTTCCCAAAGACCATCAAATTTTAGTTTCTTCGTCCTAGCACAAATAGTTTGGATGAATGCATCCCAAGGTCTTGTGAGACCATTAAGGGTCATCATTATGAGTTCTTCTTCGTCTATAGTATCTCCAATTGCTTCTAGTTGTTCTTTGAATTATGATATTCTAGAGAAATATTCCTAGATCGATTCTCCTTTCTGCATCCTTGTATTCTTGAGTTGAGTTCTTAGATTCATCTTCTGGTTTACGTTCTTTCCTTCATATAATCTGGTTAGGGAATCAAACATTTCTTTTGGAGTATTCTTTGATGACACTTGAGGAATCAAGTGATCTTTGATAGAATCAACAATGATTCTCTTAGACCTAATTGTGACCTTTTGGTGCTTTGCTTTCTCTGCAACATTGATGGGTTCTGGTACTTCTTCTTTGACGAATATTGCTAGGTCATTCTCTTCAAGAATGAGTCCAATCGTATACTTCCAGGAACGAAAGTTTTCCACACCTTCTAGCTTGTCAACAAGCTTAGTGCTTGCAGACATCTTTTACCTAGAGCTAGGAAAATGACCAAAAAATGAAAATGCTCAGAATTGAATTTTGAACTTACCAGGAGGTGCGCTTGGCTAAGGCGAGTAGCCTAGTGTGGTTAGGTTTCAGAAAATTCAACTTTTACCCATTCAAACTTGATCAGCGAATTTTTGGATTGGTGCTTCTGATTTTCTGGTACTTCTGGTACTCTGGTACTTCTGGTACTTCTGGTACTCTGGTTTTCTGGTACTTTTGGTACTTTGTGAAAACTAGGGTTTCACTTTCCGGGAGATATATCCATTGAAACGTTGCGCTGAGAATGCCAAAGTGATCCTTAAGGAAGGGCACACTTTTCTAGATGGTTTTTGGGCTGAAATACTTCTTCAATAAAAATCCCTAATTTGCATGTACGCCAACAGTGACATTTTTCACTCTCTTGTGAGAGATGCTCTCTTCAGCTTAGCTCTGATACCATGTTAAGGTTTAAGCTATGATTAGGTTTCTTTTCAAATTAATAGATAACCATATCATAGATAAGATCACTGAGAAATACACAATCACAAGAGACACATCATTTATCCTGGGAAACCCTCATGGGGGAGAAAACCCGGTAAAAACTTCCTTGATATAGATAGCCAATACAATGCCAAGAGATAACTCAAACAAATACAGAAATTACTCTCCCAAGAATGCACCTCTCTCTCTCTTCTTTCTTCTCCAACTGCAGCTATGAACTTGTGCTCTGATGAACAAGTGAGTGTATGTCCAAATGAGGTGCTAGCCTCTTTATTTATACAATCTGGCACGCGTGGACGGAGGTGTCTTTTCACTGACAGGGCCAAATTCTTATTCTGGGTGGTTATAGCCACCTTTAATATATTATGGGGTCGACTTCTTATTTTGCCTATTACAATTAGGGTTTGACCAATCCGCAAAAGGGGATTTGGTCATTTACAATACTTGACATGATCAATCCGCAAAAGGGGATTGATCTAATGAATATTACATCAATAATAATTATAATACTCTTTGCAGTTACAATATTTCAACAATCTTCATCTAGGTTGTCTCCAATTTCTTCTAACTGTTCCTTGAATTGAGAAACCTTAGAGGAATAGTCATGATCTGTTTCTCATTTCTGCATCTTTGTATTCTTGAGTTGGGTTCTCAAGTTCATCTTTCGGTTGATGTTCTTTCCTTGATACATTGTGGTTAGGGCATCAAACATCTCTTTTGGAGTATTATTGGAAGATACTTGAGGGATCAAGTGATCCTTAATAGAGTCTGCAATTATCCTTTTGGCCCTAACCATATCCTTGTACTTTTCTTTGGATGCATCTTCTTCGAGTTCTGGTACATTTTATTTTATGGATTTTGCAAGGTTATTCTCTTCAAGAATGAGTCCAATTCTGTATTTCCATGCGCAAAATTTTTCCACAGCTTCTAACTTGTCAACAAGCTTGGTGCTTGCAGACATGTTGACCTAGATCTGGGAAAATGACCAAAAAATGAAAGTGCTCAGAAAATGAATCTGAACTTACCAGGAGATGCATTGGGATGAGGCGAGTAGGCTGAAGTTGTCTTTTTTTTTTTAAATTAAGTTTTACCCCTTGAAAATTGACCTGCGCAAATCTGTTCTGGTACTTTTGGTTTTGGTTTTGGTTTCCTAGTTTTCTGGTTTTCTGGTACCAATCAAAATTAGGGTTTGACTTTTCGGAGGATCTGGCCACTAAAAAGGTGTGGTCAAGCTGCCAAATGATGCGCTAGGGTAGGGCACACTTTTCTAGATGGGTTTTAGTCATAAATTTCTTTCCAATAAAAATCTCTAATTTTCTTGTATGACAACAATGACGTTTTTGGATACCCAGTGAAAGGTTCTCTATTCAGTAAGCTTTGATACCATGTTAAATTTAGAGCTTCTATTAAGTTCTTTTCAATTTAATAGAGAATAATAGCATAAGTAGGATCACTGAAAGAAACACAATCATAAGGTACACAAAATTTTATTCTGGGAAACCCTCATGGGGGAGAAAACCCAACAAAAATTTCCTCAATAATAGATTGCCAATACAATGCCAAGACTAAATACCAAACCACCAAGAATAACCCAATACTAAGCATGCACCTCTCTTCTCCTTCTTGTAACTGCAACTTCCTTCAAAACTTGCGCACTAGATGAGTGGCTGAGTCAGTGAATGAATGAGGCACCAACCTCACTTATTTATACTAGATGAGGGGGCGCTAGGGTTATGTCTCTTCACCAAGCAGGGATGACTTCTTCCAATAGTGGTTAAAACCACTTTAATAAACCCTAGGGGCCGAATTCTCAAATACCACCATATGAATATGGTTTGACGAATCCACAAGAGGGGATTTGGTCTTATACAAGACCCGACATGATCAATCCACAAAAGGGGATTTGATCTATATAATAATAACTCAATTATAATTAGAATATTCTTCATAGTTACAATATTTCAACACTTCCTTCTGCAGCTGCAAATCTCTCCACCAAACTTGTGTTGTAGATGAGTGAGTGAGTGTGCCAAATGAGGAAGGTGTCACTCTTATTTATAATAATCTATCCAATGATTTTTCTCGCAGGGTCGACCTAACTTTTTGGAAAATATATTTTCTGTTTATATTTTTCTGGAGCCGACTTTACTTTTGGAGCAATATAATTCTTCTATATTATTTTTTGTGAGGCCGACTTCTCTTCTGGGATCTTCTTTGACTTCCAATGGTTTTCCTTTAACGTCTTGGCAACTTCATCTATAAGAAAATTTATCCCGAAGGTGAATACCTCCCACAACTACCAGAAACATCAATACACATGGCACTTTTTGAAGGAATAAACCCTTGGATCATGAAGAAGAAGGTTGGATTGGAGACACATGGCCTTTGGAGGCCCAACCCTACCATCTCCAACTCAAATTTTGGCCTAAAAGTGCCAAAACGTTCCTCCTAAAGGGGTGACACCACTCTTAGGGTTTTCATTTGTGCAAAAAGTAGAATTTAAAGTGAATTGTTTAATATTATCTTTGTAAAGGGGCAAGATTAGGGTTGTTGACCCCTAGTCTTGTGGTTTACCCTAAAATTATGCAGACAAACTATCTTAGTGACATTTTGTATAAATAGATATCATAAGATCTCATTTTGAAACATAACTCTCCCATTGTGCGAAGTATTGGATTGAAATTTTCTCTATCTTTGGCTACTTTTATCTCTTGTGCTCTTGTATATGGATATCTCTTTGGTTATTGGTTGATGGAAGTGATGCGCTATATTTGAAAGGCTATTCTCTTTCTATTGTGGTGGTTTGTCTTAGCATTTTTCCTTAAATTCGTAAGACTTTTTACATTGCGCTATCATTTTTTATTCAAGTCAAGGTTATTTTGCTAGATCTAGGTGGGAAGTATAAGGACATACACCCCCACCTTAGTCTCCATCATTTTATTCTTACATTTTATTGGTTTAACAAGGGTTTTCTAAGAGAAGTATAAGTGCATACACCTCTTGGTCTAAACCCTAGTTAGGGATACTTGACTTGGGGAGTAAGAGGATTTACACCCCCAATGAGGTAGTACCTCTAACTCTTTCTTTGCTTGACTCCATTAACCCAATCATTAAAGGCACTAGTCATTTACTTGTTGCATTGGAGAAATAAATTGTTTCCTTGGAAAACATGAATTTTTCAAGTTTTAAAGTTGTCTCTTCGAGAAATTGTTCCTTGAGCCTTTGGCTCTCTTGCCTCATTGAGGCATCCCATTTCAACCACAAATTATTGTTGTTGTTACAAAACTAACCTACAACCAATAGGGCTATAGAAAACTAACCCTCTAACCCCTAATAAGTCCTAAACTAACCCTAGGATTTAGCCCTAACTCTCTACTATCCCTAGCGCACTTATCTAGCTAGTTGGAAGTAGTTCTGAGCGGCTGATTTTTATGCTATAAAGCTTGGTTTTCTACAGCCATAAGGCTGATAAATATCACTGCAACAAGATTTTGTTTCAGCCTAGCTTTTTGTGCTAGAGCATTTCTTAATCATTGTTGAGTTGAGCTAGCTTTCACCAACTTGTCTCTTGTTTATTTTATCATATGCTTAGCACTTATATTGCAGCCTTTGCTATCTTTATTGAGCTGATATATATCATTTAATTTTTCTGCAATTAGGGACAACACGATTAACTTGCTTGTCCAACTAACATATTATATTATATGCTTGGTTATCCCTGTGTCTCAGACATGTATTCACACTCGACGGGTCACCCAACTCATTTGGAAACCCTTAAATTTCCCAAGACTCTTTTTCAAGATCTTCCTACCATTTAGAATTTACCTCCAGGGACATCCACTCATGCTTATCATTTTCCATCTCAATCCCCCCTTGAGGTGACTACCTCACCTCTAAAGTGACGGGAACACTTGCCTAAGGTGAAAGTGGGTAGGTGCTCTCCTATTTGTCGCCAATTGGTGGCTGGGTCGGGATTTTCCCAACCTACAACTTGTGTGATAACATGACACATCAAGGTTCCCTCATGGAACCAATGTCCCCCAAGACATATCGAGGTTTCCTTGTGAAACCAATGTCTTGGTTCCTTCATCTTGAACTTAGAGGCCAACTCCCTCTGTCACTAAAGAAAAACCCTATTTTCCAGTCTGTCTCATTGGGTTCTCCCTTTGTGACTGAGGCAAAATCCATATCCCATCCCTCTTGACTGGATGCCTCCTCTGTCAATGTAGCAAAAACTACTGAAACAAGTGGATCCTCCCATGAGGTCTCACAACAAGTAGAATGAACTATCCACTCTTCCCAACTCCTCCACCTGTATATCCATACGAAAGGGGTAGAAGAATGTTTGAGAACCGGTCGATGATGATCCACCAGTTCTACCTCATAAGATCTACGGCTCCCGCTACACAACGGATTATGTTTTGCATGGATGCAGTATTTGCTTATACTACTTTTCTCRTAACAACGCTTAAGAAGAAGTTGAAGAACATTGGATTATTTGGGATCAATTGGGCCATGATTGCCACATACACTACTCATAACTCTCCTAGACATCGCCGACCCAAAGAATATGCRTTCCACCATCTCTCTTACAAGMCCATTCTTTGGCAGTCCAACTTCAATGGAATTGAAAATKGTGCATGATTATTCCAGAGTCCACACAGTGGCATAAGCTCTCTAAAAAATTGGCATTCTCTCTCGGTGACATGTGGACCCATAGMAAACATAAAGKCCATTGGATTCAGGTAGTGTGCGTCGACAAGGATTTCCAATAACTGCGATTTATTTCACAGATTTCCAATTTCCATATGCAATTCACTATTACAAGTTCCTCCTCCCGGGGTAGGGCATCTTTCAGGCCTTCCAAATGGGATCCCCAGAGATCTTGTGTACTTGTCATTGTACTCGTCGGGCCCTTTGATTGCTTTTATTCTCAAGTGACTAATGACATCCATTCTTCCCCAGGGAGTCCATTAATGGCATCCATTGTATGCACTCCATTCATGAGAAAAACCTCAACGTGGAAATTTCTGGCAGTTACATCACCACAATAATGACTTTCGATGGAGGTGATATTTAATGCCATAAATCTCCCTCATCGACGTGTCCTGGTGTGATTCTAGCCTCCTTTCGTCTCGAGGGAATTACCTAGCAGTGAACTTCCCTCCTTGGCACATGAATCCAAGGATCACAGTGGAATGACAATCCCTTGTAGTGCAATGACTTCTTAGATTTCTCGATGCCAATATCGCCGGTGCACAGTGCCTGAAGTTTTCTATCATCTTAGGAATTACTTGGAGAAAAGTTCCATCACGATTCTTCAGGTGGGTGCACCCCCGAGGAACCATATGTAGAAGACATCTAGTCATAGGAATTTAGTCATGTTGGTTGTATGATGTCCATGGCCCTCTTCTGGTAACTAGAAAAAAAATCAACGTGGCCTTCTCTGACAGTGTCTTTGCTAATGCTTACCACAACTTCAATTTCTTGCAAAGATTTGCATCGGTTCAATGCCTTTCATCAACGGAGTTAACCTTGTATTCTCCTTTCCTAGATCCGCTAGGCTTTTGCGGTGCACACAACCACAACCACGAGAGACTTCACACAACTAAAACATGAAGCAACTTTCTTTTAGGATCTTGGGCCCTCCCGTGAGGGAGTTAGCCCAATCCTGCTTTGATACCATGTTTATTTTTCTATATGAGATAATATGAGATAGATGATATTATTACAATAATGAGTGTTCCATATATAGATAACATATGGTGACCATCCATGAAAGGATGCGTCCCTTGGATAATAAATAACTACTTATATATTATATATATTTATACCTTGTATTATAAATATCATGTCATATATATATATATATATCTGGAAGAATGTATTATCGATGTTGTCCAAACATCAACATTCCCTATCAACGAGGGATACATTCTTTATCATGCCAAATATTGTCTCTGAAGTATACAAACTTCACCCTAGACTCATGCCACTTGTCTGTCAGTATTGGGAGATGTCTCTCTCCCACCTGAACTGAGGGGAAACTCATTTTGTGGCTCTCCCTATGAGCCAATTGAATCTCTCTGAGATCGGGCTCACTTTGGGTCTGCATGTGATAGTATCTAACATCTTGAGTCATTATCATTCCTTGTCAAATCACCATGACTAGCACAAAGACCACACCAGGGTCTTTCACCAAAAGTACACCCCTGTGAGTGAATGTCATCTTAATGGTAACTGACATGTGGAAATCAACTCAAGCACCTCGAGTCCATATTATTCCTCATCATGATCAAGGAAGGACTATGCCTAGGCTATTTACCACAAGTACACCTTTGTGATAAATGCATCCTATCTCCCTTGGTCTGCAGTCCAATCTAGGAGAAGGTCCATCCGATGCTTACTCGGGACATTGTAGGAAAAGGTCTGTCACACATGGCACTCCCATGTGGACTTATAGAGGCTACTCCTTGTAGAAACACTAAGTTCAACTCCCCATAGTGTGTGACGTCAAGGTCAACTCCCTTGACGTGTCGAAATGTGCTCTCCACAAGGGACGTTGGGATATAATCCCAAACACACTTATCCCTCTCAGATAAGTGTCCTCATAGATCAACTCAACTCAGTCACAGAGGAGTACGACCTAGAGAATGTCTCAGGAAGTACAAATATCAACAATGTGGTTATTACATTGACAAAATTGTTTACAAAAATGAAGATGAGAAGAGAAGAAATAGAAAAGAAGAATTGTTGATGTCGAGCATTGTTGGAGTCCTTTTGCTTGTCTTTCTGTGGTTGGCTTATGGTTGGATTGTTGGTTGTTTTTATTGATCATTTTTCTCTTGATGGATTTCACACTCATGCATTTTGATATTTGGAGGCAACGAACATGATTTGACCTGTACATGAGATTCCTCTTAACCTTCCATAACTTCTTCTCAGGTCCTCGACTGATGGTTGACAACTGGCAAGTTCAACTCACAGACTAAAGGGTTGAAAAATTGCAAGTTCCTTTTGTAGGTCGATGTAACCCCCAACTTATTTGGTTGTGGTAACCTTTCAAATGTTTTCTGGTAATTGGTCAAGGTTGTGTACAATAAAAATTGGGAGAACATGTGCCATTCCTCAATGGAGTGTTGTGCCTCAATTCCGATTGATTTTAGTTTTCCTAAGAAATCCAGTTTGTTGGTTAGGGATGCCTCCTGAACCACAATCAACTTTGGGTTGAATTTCTCTTTGAATTCCTTTGTTTTTTGTGTGATGGAGTTGAGATGTTTGTGGGCTTGATATGTCGCTACTTGTTCTCTTCTTGCCTCTCACAACCATTCCTTCTCCTTCTTTGCTAGTTCTGTCTCAACTGCTTTTTCCTACACAATGTGAGTTGCTATGGATGCTTTACTTTTCTAGTCAATGGAGATATCCCTTGTTTTCTTTAAATCCTTGATTATTGTTCTCTGGGATTTTAGTTTACCGTAGGTTGAGACAAAGTGTGTCAGCTAGTTGTTCAAGACTGTATGCAACATTATTTCCTTTGATGTAACCTGTTCCAATTTTTTATGTACTTATTTGAATTTTCCAAACTCTATATACAGGATTGTTATTTTTTGCAGAGCGAATCCATCTTGATTGCTTCTTATTGCCATGTTGTGTAATTGTTTAAGTTCCTTGTTTTCCTGCCGCATGTTATCCCCATTTCATAAGGATAACCAAGGAGATGATGCCTTGAAGCCCTCGGGTTACAGACATGGAGTACTGAAAGACAGATGGATGGCAACATCCACTTGCAAAGACATAGGCATGCTTCACCACCACAGATCTCAGATTCATCATGATGGTATCCACCACACCAGATTGCATTCAGAAGGCATTGGGTCTTGCTCCATGAGGTACAAGCCAGGTATTATGGTAAGTTTCATTTCAATATTTGAGGCATTTGAGTATGTTGCATTTAAATATGCTTTTGATTATGTAACATCTTCTTGGAAGTTATTCTCTTTTCCCTAATTCACCTTGGTGGTTGACATTGCGCCCTAGTAAGTGGTCACCCTTAGGGATGGGTTTGCTACTAGGAGGTCCCCTTGACAAATCATCATGCCACTCGTGGTCATACTTATCACTTTTCATCACTTCACCCCTTGTTCGTCTCCTTATCTTTTGGGATTTTTGGGTGTATTGAACCAAGAAGGGATTGCCCCTCATTTCAGGGGAGGAAGGGGTTAAAGGCCCAAAGGTTTGTAGTTGGAAAAAGATAAAAGCCAATGATAACCTTCTAGATTCTCTCCCATGGATCCCAAGGACAATGAAATTCCTCTCATAAGAAACTAATGGGACATGTGAAAAATAACAATAGAAAATGCCAACCAAGGTAGAGTGTGTGTGGGAAATGTTTTTCATACTTAGGTAGAAGTCCCACACATTGTATTCAACTTGAGGAATCATAATGTGAACAGGGTAGATTCAAGCTGGGAAATGTTTTTCATGCTTAGGTAGAAGCCCCACCTTGGCTTCAACCTAGGAACATCTTAAAAAAAAAATGGCATTAAATGGGCTTGGAAAAATAATGCATTGAAAATGAAGATGCAACACACCCTTTACAAACTTGGAACCCATAAATGAGACACTACTATCCCTTGTATTTCATGAACCCCATGCCCAAAAGTCTTTCCCTTATCCACTTCATCTTCTCCACATGACTTAGAGGGGGGTCCACCTGGGAAACACTCCTTGACTTAGGGGATGATTCACCCAATAGGTCTCTTTTTCAACCCTCCCATATCTAAACCTGACAAGTTGCATACAATCTTTGAGCACTTGTTTAATTTGGTGAGGTGTTTTTTTATGCACATGATTAGGTGAATCATTTATTGGTTTGATTTACTTATCATGATAATTTTGAATTGAGATCCTTGGAGGGTGTATTCATTGTCTCTGCAGGACCTTGATTGGTGGATAGTTTTGGAAGAGCAAGTCTGGCTTGGGCTTCCTTGGGGCATGAAGCCTGCAGGGTGGATACCATGGCCCACATATTGGATGATTATGAAATCCTTTGGAGGCTTGATAGACACCTTGGATGACCTCACCTAGCCCATACAATCCAAACATTTTTCTTTTAGAGGTCAAAACGTCACATTTCGAGGGTTTGACGTCACCCTAGGGCTAGGGTTGGGAGTGGTGGTGTGGTTGTCTTGAAATTTGGCACCGTTGATGGAGAGAGGCCTTGAATTGATGGAGGAAACCCTAGCGCATGAGAGGGAGGCCTTTGGAGGCCCAATTGTTTCACCACCAATCTCAAATTACTTTCTAGAAGTTCCAAAATGTCACCCTAGAAAGGGTCGACATCATCTTTAGGGTTTTTTTATGTGCACTTTTAGGGTTTAATTTGAATTTAATATTGCAAAGGGTCAACATAAGGGTTGTTGGCCCCTTAATTTGTGGTTTACCCTAAAGTTAAGTGGATAAACACTCTTTAGATGATTTGTATAAATAAGGATCATTTCTATTTCATTTTCATCATATCTCTCACA
This sequence comes from Picea sitchensis, assembly GCA_010110895.2. Lineage (NCBI taxonomy): Eukaryota > Viridiplantae > Streptophyta > Pinopsida > Pinales > Pinaceae > Picea > Picea sitchensis. The sequence continues at coordinate 47,432 of SNQJ01S0035587.1, read as the reverse complement.
TATCGGAGAAGATACTTGGTGGAAATTGGCGCCCCTCTTGGGAAATTTTACATCTCTCTCTCTTTTACTTGCTCATGTGATGGTTTGTCTTTGCTATTGGATGGAGAAGTGATGCAATATCTCTCTTGGAGGCTAATTCTTGCATTGTGGTAGAATTGTTTTGGTTAAAGAGGAGTTTATCTTGTTGATGCTTGGACTAGGTAAGGAATCTATGCTTTGTTGTTGCATTCTTTCTTAGTTGCAAGGTTAATTTTCTAAGATCTTGGGGAGTATAAGGGTATACAACCCCATTAATCCTATCATAATTGTCTTGAATAATCTATTCTACAAAGGGTTACTATGAGAAGTAAAAGGGCTTACACCCTCCTAGTTTTCTCCTTGCTAATTTTTCTTGCCTTAGGGAGTAAAAGGGCCTACACCCCGAAGGAAGTAACATAATTATATCTTTCATTAAAAGACTCCATATACCAATAGTTTTAGACACTAATCGCTTTCTTTGGATAAACAAAATCATTACATTGGTATATGTGAAACTACGAGATATTGAAATTGTCTTAGTTGGAATATTTTCTATGTGCTTTAAGCTTGCTAAGGCCCATAGGGCATCTTGATTGGATAAGGATATCTTGTTTCTGTTATAACTTTAAGATACAACCATGTGCTGCAACAAATTACTCTCAAACTTTTACTTTTTCTCTCTTTTCAACCATCAAAATTTGTTAGAAAACTTCCATAATAATCTACTTGTTATTTATCATCTTTTGGGTGGTTTACTTGTAATTTTTGGTGGTTGGAATTTTCTGTTGTAGCAATAATTTTCTACGGCCATAAGGCTGTTATAATATATCTGCAATAACATCTTTGAACAACCCTATATTGTTTCTAAAGTCTTGCTCTATCTCACTTGAGTTATACTAGTCGTTGCTAGCTATTCTCTTGCATCTTTAACTAGAATTTTAGTGACTTATTTGGCAGCTTTGATTATTATTTACTTGCTAAATTATAATATTATTTACTCCTACTATATAGGAAAACAAGCTTCACTTTCTTTTCCATTGAATATCTTGTCTTGTATACTTGTCTTTTCTTGTGTCTCGAGTAGATACAATAATCTTCTACATGTACACTACTTCTTGAAAACCTTCCCTCATCAACAAGACTTTATCCTAAGCCCTCCATCTCTCCACAAATTGACCTATAGGAGTTTCACTTCCATAACCTCACTTTCCATCTCATTTCCCCCTAGGTTCACCCAACATTCTCCCCTTATGTAGGATTTCTCCTTCACTAACGCGATGGGAGGGTTTATCTAAAGTGATAGTGGTTAGACTCTCCCACAATTATCACCATCTTGTGGATTGGGTCGGGATTTTCCCAACCTAGAATTTGTGCGATAACATTTTGGTGTACTTCCCGGGGAGAATTTTGAATCCTCTTTCGTGCYCTAACGACAATTTGACAAGCTTCCATCCTAAATCCTTTACCCGTAGCTTGCTCGACAACTCCACTTGAAGGACATTCCCCTTCCACTCTTGATGAGATCTTCTTGAAGCTCATATGGCGACTCCACAATCTCATAATCCACCTTCCCTTAAGACTTTCCCCCCAGGGAGATTCAAGCCTTCTAAGGTTTATCGAAGAAGGCCTCTTCTCAAATATCACGTCGTCAAAACCCTTTTCCAAGGTACCCTTCCYYTTTCTCCAATGGCCCACCCTTGAGAAAAGGACCTCTACAAACCCTTAAAATCGGACACCATTCCTATATATCCCAATACCATCCCAAAAGAACCTCACAAACAGTTTCCAAAATTCTCGAGGAATAATGTGATCACGACTTGCGATCATCTCTATGCCATGGGATAAGATATGGAAAATGCATAAGTAGAAAGCGAAGATGTGGCAATGAGGTTGTTGGCCTCATCACTGATTGAAGATGCCCAAATATGGTTCAAGGACCTTCCTGATAACCATGTAGCATCTTATGAATATTTCACTAAGTTGTTCAATAATAGATGGACAACAAAGAAGGACGACAAGATGCTTGTAGCCTAGTTAAATTAGATAAATAAGAAAGAGAATGAGATAGTCAGTGAATTTGACAACTGGTTTGAAATATTATACAACCAAATATCGACGGATCTACGTCCTCCAGATGCAGTTGTTTGTTTCCTTCATATGAATGCTTTTGATGGGAAATTTTGTTTCATCTTGAAGGATAAGAAGCCTACCAGTTTGGCACAAGAAAAATAGTATAATGCATATATTGAAGAGAACCTTATTGAATCAAAGGTTGATCCTTTTCAGTATCTTCATGCCAAGACAAAAGAAAATACCAAAGCTTCAAGTAGTAGTACACCAGATCCAATTGCTCTCTTGACTCAGAAGATACACCAAATGACTACTCACTTCATGCAAGATTAGAATTAGATCATGGGCCGATTAACCATTTTGGAAAGAAATCATTCTTCCCTCAGACCTTAGTTTAATAGACAACAAAGGGATGCCACAGGTTGGAGGCCGAAGCCTCAATAAGAGACAAAATCTCATGACACATTGAACCCGATTGGAATGGTAAACATAGAAGAAACACCATGATGCTCTCCATGCCAAGAACCTCATCGAGAGGATGAGTGTCTCCGACGTGATGAAGACTCTTATTATGGTATAAAATTCATGGACATGATTTGTAAATTCCAAGAAGAAGATATTACTCAGGAACAAATTAATGAAGTCAAAAAAAGAGGAGCTAGAGAAGGATGAATCTGAGTATTAAATCAGTTAACAGAGGATCAGAGAAAGGAATTGAGAAAAAATAAGTTTTTGTTAAAATATTTGATGTGTTTGTTTTAACCATATACAATATCACTATTGTCACCCAACCATAGGCACAGAGCCATGCCCAAGCACCTTAACCTTTTCTAGATAGAATGATTCTGGAAAGCCACACTAGAACCAACAAATAAACCTTAGCTACAACAGTAGCACGAGATGGAACCAAAATACACCATCCAACTACAGCAACAACACAAGACAAGGAGAGCGCAAATTCTCCAAGGGTATCACACAAGAGAGAGAGTATCCACAACCACAGAACACGAAAAATACTCAACTGCATTCTTCCCCAGATTTGCACCTTCATGAAATCCACCAATATACTCCAATATGTCACCAATAATACCACCAAGAGATACTAGAAGGTAGGGCACATATCTTAGGCTGGATGACGCTAGAGAGAGAGACCAAGAATCACCCTGGAATATGCACCTTCCTTTATTGCAACTGCATCTCCAAACTTGCGCTATACTTTACTGCGAGAGTGAGTGAGGTGAGTGTGTACAAATGAGCTCAAGTGCCTCCTAGTTTTAGTGGTTCTTGTCACCTTTCTGGGCCGACTTATTCTTCTAGAAGCTAATACTTTAATATTAATTATTTTACTGAGCCGACTTGTCTTCTAGGGTTTTTACACATCTGTTTAGGATTTCTTTGGCTTCCAGAATGTTCTATTCTAGTCAAAGGTTACAGATGGAGGTTAATACCTCCCGCAACTACAATAATATCAACACTCCCTCCTAACTAGGGAGGTGTTCACTGTAATGGTCTCAAACACATCCATGCATTTCACATGGTATGGGAAAGGCTCACATCGTCTTGCATACCATTCTACAAGTAGCATCATCATAGCCACACAAGCTATATCATGATCACACAAATCAAGTCATGAGCATCGTCATCACTATAAATATCATGTAGTAGCATCCCGAAATCAAAATATATCATTGTTTGCATCATATCTCGAGGCCATACTCCATTTGAGTAATCAAGCATGATGTTGAATAAGTAATGTGCTAGATTTAGTGCACTCAATAGAGTGTCTCGCATAAGTTACTCACTCAACATAGTGATATAGGGACCATTCTTCCTATCCTGGTCACTTCCTGTGACACAGGAAGAATGATTGTCCCAACATATGTTGAAAAACACGCCATGGGCTACAAGGACCATTCTTCCCATTCTGGCCACTATTGTGAACTCAGGAAGAATGATTGTCCTGGACCATTTTCCCCCTTCTGGACACTACTGTGAACTTAGGGAAAATGTTTGTCATGTACCAATCTCCCCACTCTGGTCACTACTGTGAATTCAGGGAGTCATACCATTCTACCTGTATGGGAAAATCCCTAGGAGAATAGTTGTCCTGGACCATTCTACCTGTGCGGGAAATTCCCCAGGAGAATAGTTATCCATGGTACATCAACAATCTATTCTTCTTGGACCATACTCCACCTAGAGAATGTTTGTCCACCAACACACTGACTATCCATGATGCCATATATCAACACTCCCTCCTAACCGAGGAAGTTATCTCCTCCTTTTCAACCAAGGGAGGGTATCTCCATAAGTCTGAGCTTGTCCCTCAAGTATGCAAACTTTATCTTGGACAAAGGTTTTGTCAAAATATCAACTATCAACTCATCAGTGGAGATGTATTGGAGAATCGCTCCTCCCTTCTGGACTTTATCACAGATAAAGTAGTACTTGATCTCAATGTGATTCGACATGTCATGGAACACGGGGTTCTCTGAAAGCTTCACACAACTTTGATTATCACAATATATCACATTCAAATCCAACACCTGATCAAATAGTCTAGAAATCAACGTACAAATCCATACTTCTTCTGTACAAGCATCACAAGCTGCAATGTACTATGCTTCTTCAATGTTGAGTGCAACACAATTCTTTTTCTTGCTAGCCCATGACATCATAGTAGAGCCCAAACAGAAACATATACCAGGAGTACTCTTTCTGCCATATGCACTTCCTTCCCAATTTGAATCAGTAAATCCATGCAGTTGTACATCACTATTTGAGNCAACACAATTCTTTTTTTTGCTAGCCCATGACATCATAGTAGAGCCCAAACAGAAACATATACCAGGAGTACTCTTTCTTTCATATGCACTTCCTTCCCAATTTGAATCAGTAAATCCATGCAGTTGTACATCACTATTTGAGGCATATCTCAAACCATAATTTAGCGTCCCACGAAGATATCTCAAAATGTGCTTTGCAACTATCCAATGCTCATGTCTAGGTTCCACCTGGAACTGGCTCAACGTGTTCACAACAAAGAAAATATCTGACTGGGTATTAACCAAATACATGAATGAACCAATCAACTGTTGGTACAGGGATGAGTCCACTGGATCAGAATCATAGTCTCTCAGCTTCTTCAGATCTGTCACCATGGGAGTTTCCATGGATTTGAAATCCATCATCCCAAACTTCTGAAGGATATTTACAACATACTTCCTTTTCCCCATGAATATTTCACCACGCTTCTGCCATAATTCTAGTCCCAAATAATAATGCATGAGACCAAGATCCTTCATATCGAATTCAGAGGCTAACTCACTCTTACATTGAATAATGAGAGGCTCTACACCCGTTAGAAACAAATCATCAACATATAATAGCAGGATCACAGGTGTATCATTCACAACCTTGTAATAAAGGTTTGGATCAACATAGCTATTGAAAAATCCATGTCTCATCAAGTAACTGTCAATTCGTGCATACCAAGCTCTTGGAGGTTGCTTGAGTCCATACAAGGCCTTCTTTAATCTGCACACATGGGTTTCTCTCGGGTGTACCTCAAAACCTTGAGGTTTCTCTATGTATACTTCTTCCTCAATTACTCCATTGATAAAAATAGTCTTTACATCCATTTTATGTAAACTCCAACCCATGGATGCTGCAAGAGATATGATGGCTCTAATAGAGGTGTATCTCACAATTGGAGAAAACGTCTCATCATAGTCTTCTCCCTCCTTTTGGGAGAACCATCTAGCCATGAATCTTGCCTTGTATTTATCGATACTCCCATCTACTGCATCCTTTATCTTGTAAACCCATTTTGAAGTGACTACAGACTTTCCTTCAGGTCTAGGCACAATTTCCCATACATCATTTTTCATGATGGATTGATATTATTCCATCATAGCTTCCTTCCATTCTTTCTTCTTGAATTCTTCTTCAAAGGAGGAAGGTTCTACATTGACAAGACTTGTCATGAGTGTCACATAATTATATAATATTTTGGGCCTCTTTCTTTTCTTGAAGGTGCCACTGGGAGATTTATGTCTTTCTGCTTCTTTTAGGGTTGATTCGAGCCATTCTAGTAGTTTTTGTTAATGTTTAAGCCATTATTATAGTTATTTTAATTTCAATGAATAACAACAACATAAGATAAGATCACTGAGAAATACACAATCACAAGAGACACATCATTTATCCTGGGAAACCCTCATGGGGAAGAAAACCCAACAAAACTTTCTTATTATAGATAGCCAATACAATGCCAAGAGATAACTCAAACAAATACATAAATTCCTCTCCTAAAGATGTGCCTTTCTCTCTCTCTTCTCCAACTGCAGCTCTGAAACGTGTCTCTCAATGAACAAGTAAGTGTGTGTCTAAGTGAGGCGCTAGCCTCCTTATTTATACAAGACTTGCATGTGTGGGAGTGTCCTTTCACTGGCAGGGCCAACTTCTTCTCCTGGGTGGTTATAACCACCTTTATTATATTTTGGGGCCTCTTTGATATATTATGGGGCCGACTTCTTCTTTTGCCTATTACAATTATATTATGACCAATCCGAAAAAGGGGATTTGGTCCTTTTACAATAGCCGACATGATCAATCCACAATGGGGATTGATCCATAGAATAATATATCAAATAATAATAATAAGAATACACTTTGCAGTTACATTATTTCAACACTCCCCCTTAACAAGAAGGGTATTCTACAACAACATCAGACGAGAGAGAGGCCTTTATCATCAACAACATCAGGAGGACAACACCATCAATATCATCTTGGAACATTGACTGGCGTATCTATAAATCATCAGAAGTTTTCTTCATCGTAAACATCGTCATTCTCAAAGTAATGCAATCATCATCTGCATCAATATGGATTAGTATAAAACTAATACATCATCATCACAGCACGAGGTTGGCTCATCATAATACTGGACTGACTTTACATCACAACTGTAAGGTTGGAAGCACAATACTCATATTGCTTTACGTCACAACAATCAAGATGGAAGCAAGGTACTCGTCTTGCTTTACGTCACAACAATCAANGGCTACACGTATGCTCCTAACCTCATCCATCAGGGGGCATCTGTTATCACTGAAATTTCGTCCGCACATGGCGACAAGAACTCTGCATCGTCAAAACAGCAATGAACTCATTCATGGCACTGAATTAATTTCACATCATTCCAGAAGGGTCAAAAACTATACAAAGTAACCAAAAATTGAAGGGCGCTTTACAGCAGTTTGGTGCGCGCGCACATGCGCAGGACAAGAACGTACTATTCGCGCATGCACGCACGACGCGTGGTTGTCAACGAAAAAACCCGTGCACCTGCTAAACGGCGCATTTATTGCATTGATCGGCCTCCCAACCACTTATGGACCAGATCCCAATCTGATTTGACTCCCAAATCCGAGCTGAATCCGCAGGGTAGGCGGGTCTAAGACCTAATGAAGCCCTAAAGAGCCCCTTTTCACACTTTGAAGAGGTTACATAATCACCCGGTGATCTGCTATAAAAATCCATGAAGAACCATTGTTTTCGTAAGGAATTTCAGGTATTGTTATGCTGCTAAGATTGTCAAGGGCTCATTCTTTGACGATAACACATTTGGCAACATTTCATAGGGCCATTCACCTCTCCATTGAGTGGATGTGCTAGGAGTTCTTTCACCATCATTCTCATTTCTTCGCATTGTAAGGAGAGCAAGTTTGTGAGGGCCTCAAGAGCCTTCCTTTGGGGGAAGAAGGAACCACTGTTCTCTTCCTTCATCGTGATTTGATTTCATCAATTGACCAGCTCAAAACCATTGGTGATATCGGTGTCTTTTTTGTGTTTATTGTTTCTTTATCCATATGCTCACAGTTGTAGTTTGTTTTTATTTAATTCTTGCTTACAGTCTTGTTTTGTTTCCTCTAACCCTTCCTTCCACAGCTGTCGTGCTCTACAAGACCCAACAGGGCATGTAAGCACCCTCGATTTTCTCACCAGGTGACGAATTGGGTGCGAACACTTTCTACTCTGCCATGAGATCATGGTTGATCCCAAACTGAAATAGCATCCTAAAGTGATTTTCCTGTCAGAAACACTTCCTTCCCAATCTGCATCAGTATATCCACTCAATGTGAAATCATGATCTCCATCATAGCTAAGACCACAATCTATTGTACCCTTAAGGTACCTCATCACATGTTTTGCAGCCACCAGGTGAACATGTCTGGGTTCTACCAGAAAATGACTCAAGGTGTTCACGGCAAAACAAATGTTTGTTCTTTTGTTCATCAGGTACATCAGTGATCCAATAATCTGTCTGTACAGCGTGGCATCAATCAATTATGACGAAGTGTCGACCAACAGCTTCAGCTTCGCTTCCATGGGTGTATTCATGGACTTGCATTCCAACATGTTGAATCTCTTCAGGATTTCGACTGCATACTTCCTTTGGTTAAGGAATATCCTCTCTGGACTCTACCATACCTCAAGACCTAACAAATAATGCATTAGGCCAAGGTCTTTCATCTCAAATTGTGAAGCGAGTCTCTTCCTACATTCGGTGATGGGATTTTATTCTCCAGTTAAGAATAAGTCATCCACATATAGCTATAGTATCACTGGCTCATCGTTCATAACCTTGAAGTAGAGGTTAGAATCTGCTTTACTCTTGGTAAAGCACAAACTCGTCAAGAAACTGTCTATCCGGCCATACCAAGCTCTAGGAGCTTGCTTCAATCCGTATAAGGCTTTCTTCAATTTGCAAACATGAGACCTCTTGTTTTCAACTTCAAATCCTTAAGGTTTCTCTATATACACTTCCTCTTCGATGACACCATTTAGGAAAGTTGTCTTCACGTCCATCTAGTGTAACTTCCACTTCATCTTAGCTGCAAGAGATATGATGGTTCTGATCGAAGTGTATCTAGCTACAGGAGAGAAAGTCTCTTCATAGTCAATGCCTTCCTTTTGAGAAAAGCCACGAGCGACAAATCTTGCTTTATACTTCTCAATACTTCCATCAGCAGCATGTTTTATTTTGAAGAGCCATTTGGAGGATACCACATCTTTACTCTTC
>SNQJ01S0035587.1:3186-20085 GCA_010110895.2 Picea sitchensis | reverse complement strand
CGTATCTCTTGGAGGAGGATTTTCTGTATTGGTTGAGTTATCTCTTGAACATTTGATAAGCTATTTATGATAAGGAGGTTTTTGCTGGGTTTTCTTCCCCTAGAGGGTTTCCCAGAATAAATGTTGTGTCTATTGTGGATGTGTATTTCTCAGTGATCTTGTTCTCATTATGCTCTTATCTTATGAAATGCAAAGAACTATAATAATGGCATAAACATTAACATAGAGCCCCCTCGTCGGAGTCTTGTTCGTAACCCTGACCCTAAAGACTTTGATACAACACCTCCGATGGAGGGCCCATATCTCATCATGACATAAACCATGTCCCAAGAGATTAATGGATCATATTTGATCAATTGATATCACAGCCTCCCGGTCGGGTGTCACATTTGCATGCAAAAAAAACAATGTCAGAGCCAACCAAAGGTTTCCACGTGGACAAGTGGAACCTACCACTTTCTTAGGTAAAAACTGCTAATATGGGTGACACATATCCTACTCACCTACCACTGTGGGCCAATATAAAATCACCATGTGTCCAAGTTGGCGCCAGCATGACAATATTTTCCTTAGCCAAATTTTTCTTTCGACAACGACAAGATCAATGAATCTCAGATATTCTTGAGCCTCTGATCGATGGTCCATATTTGTAATTTCGAGTCCCTTCAGAGTCCCCTCTTTGAAGTCTTGTTTGCAACTCAAGCCTCGACCACTCGGATGAGACGCCTCCAACAAATGGCCCAGATTTCATTTTTCTATCAGTCATGCCCTCCAGAGATCAACAGTTTAGATATGACCTCTAGTCTTAAGCTTCCCCAGCCAGGTGTCATGTCATCCCTCCAGCAGAGCATTGTTAGATCCTACCATAGGCTGCCACATGGACATGTGGAACTTACCTCTTGCATGGGTAGAAACTGCAAATACGAGTGACAAGTGTCCCACCTGTCTACCACATCATCACTAGTGAAGATCAATGAGGAGTTTCCATGTTTCCAAGGTGACGTCAGTTTAATAATGACCATGCCTTAGCCATTTCTATATTTTGGTTGATCACATATTGACGACTCTCATGTCTTCGGTGAAGTATTAATGGTGGAGATCAACTTCAATGTCGTCGACGACGAAACACGATGAACGTTCCCCAACATGGGTAATCCCCAATCGTCCTGACAACAACGTCATTAAAAAGAGGGACAATTCAGTAGATTAATGGCCCAGATCGGATCATGGTCTGTTATAGCAAGATTTTCCTCACCATTGTTATCTTGCACATAGGGCCTTTTTCCATTTCCCTGTGCAGACTTATCAACCCCTTTTTGATAAATCCAGAGCCAAAATATATATTTTTTCCACATATACGCTCCCTAACTGCTTTGCAAGATGTGTATACACTTGTTGCTCCACTACATTTCACGTATATCAAGATTTGTGCCAAAAAATACAAAATGAGGTTGGGTTTCCATGTCACGATAGAAGATCTGTAATCTTTGGCCTTCCATATACTGGAAACGTTCTAACTCGGCCCTTTAGTTTCATTTTGGAGGATATAAGAGAAAAATTTCGAGCTATGGAAAAGGAGGAGAAACCATTCAACTTTGAGAGCAAAGTTTCTCTGGAGAAATTACTTCATATTGAGTTTGCATCCCTTTGTCCCTCAAGTCTGAACACAGTGTTCAACCCCCAAGCTCTTTCCTTATTGTCAAGAGGACCTCATTACCTCTTTGCTATGAGCTTGCCTTTGGTGGAGGATTGAAGTGGTGGGGACCCAGTTGGTAGGAACTTGGTTTCTTGGTTTTGAACCGTGCCGACACAGAAGTCTGTCATGTTGATACTTCTGTTGATCGATTATTAATAGAAATACTCCTTTCCCGTCCTATCGATATCTTGAAAATATATGATTATTATCCATGGGCATGTTTGTAATGTTTATTAATGGATTGTGCTTTCTGATGTGCTAACTCATTTTATATATTGTCACTATATACTTGCATCGCTTGTTTGTTGAGAACTTCTTGCAGGTGTAAAGCTTTGGGTCAAAGTGCTCAACAGTGGAACAACATCAAACGATTGGATTGAGGTAGGCTTCTTCCTCACATTGCACATTAGTTTATATAGCACATATTGGAATTGAGTCGATTTCTACAATCATACCTGTCTTTTGTGGTTTACCCTTGGCCATAGAGAGTTTTTCCTTTGTAACAGAATTGGCGACTCCACTGGAGATAGATCTTCCTTCTAAGGGTTGAAGTATTTTTTCTTCTTACATTGCTCTTTTTCCTTTGTGTTTCTTGTCGTATCATAGTTGGACAGAGTCTGTTCACTCTGGGTTTGAGTTTTTCAGCCTTTTACCGTTGCCTAGCCTTGTTTTAAAAGATATACGCCCTTTTTTCCCTGACAACCACGTATACACGCTTGTTGTCCCACTGCAAGAAGTGTATATATGCCCTTTTCTCTTGACCAACCGCGTATACCACTTCCCCTTGCTTGCTTGCTTGCTTGCTTGCTTGCTTGGTTTAGTGATTGTTGGGTAGGTTTTGAGGATCACTGAGCCTTCTTAGGTCTCTGTGGTGCCTGTTGAGATTATCTGGGATGACAGGAAACTTGTTTGGAGTTGAATTTTTGGGCGGCATATTTCTCTTTGTTTTCATTTTTTTATTTGTCCTTGGTAGTTGGGTTGTCTGCTTAGCTGCTTGGTATTTTTCTCGAGTGATTGCTTGTATACACAGTAGAAGTTATATATCAAGTTGCTTATCAATCCATGCATTTTCTTTTTAATACATTAAAAATACAAAAAAATAGGTATGTTGCATTGGTTGGTATTTTTGTCTTGGAACCTTTATCATTAGATTAGCACATTTAGTGAAAGATTGCCTTTTACTTCTGAGTTGCAGAGTTAAAATTGAAGATTGCACTGTTTTTATTTAACATATCATTCACTAAAAAGTTAAAGTTAGGCTTTTCATTATATCTATTTTTATTTTCATGCAGAGTCATAACAACATGAGTTTCATTTCCATACCTTTTTGAGTAATCACGGCCAATAAAATTTACGTTTTAAACTAAAATTGATTAGTAACGATTTTATTGTTTAGGGTGCACAAACTAGCTTAGGATTTAGTGCCTTGGAATAGGATTTTGTGAGTAAACTTCTCCAAGGCAATTAAATCAACATATGTCTCTGAGACAAGGAGTTGAGAAATCCATTGTATAATTGGTAATATTAGGAGGCTCCGCTCACACCAGAGTTAAGCACGAGGTCGCACGAAATTTGTTGAAGGGATAACCCCTGGATACTCACCTAGCATCAGAGATATTTCTGTGGATTTATTCATATTTAGGGATCTTTCTAGTATCCATACCTCTGTGAGAGGCGGTACTTTCAAGATTTCAAGATTTTCTACCCTGCCCATACGGTAATCCAGACTTACGAATGTTCACCTGTGCATTGGTTATACAGTGGTTGATTAGTTGCTTGACTTAGGTTTCTCATAGGTTACTTGCAGGGGTTATTCTGCTTGTATCCTGAGTCAGATAGGGGTCAAACAACACACAACCTTTATGGAAGATTACCTCTCTAGGGGGATCTAACCGACTGGTTGTTAAGCCTACGAGGGCCCTTATAACTAATTTTTTTACCTCCAAACTTTAGCAGGGAGTCTCAGGTCCCTCCTGGATGAGGCATACCTTCTTTAGCGAGGGCGACCACTCATCCACTTTAGCCCATTTGCATGCATATTGGCCATTTGACTTTTTGGTATGCTCTTTGATTATTAGTTGGCCTTAAGAGTTTATACTGAGTTCTCTTTATCATGGATAGTGGAGTTCCTTTTGCTCCCTCGTTTACTGCTACCCCCCCCCCATGATGTTCACTCATTTCATGGGGATGGATCCTTCCACTTTGCATTATGGTATGCAAAATTATGGTACTCAGTCTACGCCTTGGGTCTCTAATCATTTTTCTCATGGTATGTCTGATATGTCTTCGCACTTACCATCCTTTGTCTCGCCTCCTTATGCGAATACAAGTTTTGGTTCTGGGGGCGTGATGCCTCCTTCTTATCCCTCTCCATTTGGTGGAAGTCATATCCTTCAGACACCTCTTATGGTAGGAGGTTGGAATATTCCTTCCTATGAATCCACTTTGCGAGAAGTAAGTTCCCAATTAAGAAATCATTCTACTTATCATACTCCGTCCACTTATCCTTCTTCCACTATGTCAGTTCCTACAAACACTTTTCCCATGGCGGACCTTCGTCTCTCCTCTGGTGTTTCATCCGGGGGGAGTTATTTTTATAGTATGGGCAACCCCCCTCACGAAGTTCGCCTGGGGGCAACATATATCCTCACGTGAGTAACCCTTGTCATGTCGCTTTCTCTTTGCAAGCGACTTCCTCAGTGTTGATTCCCTTACAACCCTTTATGAATCAGTATGGAGAAGGATATTGTCCTGCCGGACAGGGACAGGGTGTAAACCAGGATCCTTCTTGGCCTACAATTTCTCAAAATCAATCTTTCCATGCACCTTGGACTCAAATTCCACAATTCACTACCACCACAAATCCAGTCACTGCGTGTCATACCGGCATTATATCACCAACCTCTGCTAGTCATGTTGGAGATTGGTCGAGAACCTCTATGAGTCATGTTGAAGACCTGCAACCAGCCACTGCAATTCATGCTAAGGGAACACGTCCAGTCATTGCGTGTCATACTGGAATTATATCACCAACCTCTGCTAGTTAGGTTGGAGATTGGCTGACAACCTTTGTGATTCATGTTGAAGACCTGCAACCAGCCGTTGCAAGTCATGCTAGGGGCACAACTCCAGTCACTGTGTGTCATACTGGCGTTATATCACCAACCTCTACTAGTCATGTTGGAGATTGGTCGACAACCTCTGTGAGTCATGTTGAAGACCTGCAACCAGCCGTTGGAAGTCATGTTGGGGGCACAAGTCCAGTCACTGCGTGTCATACTGGCGTTATGTCACCAACCTCTACTAGTCATGTTGGATATTGGTCGACAACCTCTACGAGTCATGTTGAAGACCTACAACCAGCCGCTGCAAGTCATGCTGGGGGCACATGTCTAGTCAATGCTAGTCACACTGCACATTAATCACCAACCTTTGTTATTCATGTTGGGGATTCATCACCAACCTCTGCTAGTCATGTTGGGGATTCATCACCAATATCTGTTAGTCATGTTGGGGATTCATCACTAACCTATGCTAGTCATGTTGGAGATTTTCTACTAGCCTCTGCAAGTCATGTTGGGAGCATGTCACCAACCACTGCAAGTCATGCTAGGGGAATTCATATGATTGAGAAGCCTAGACATCTCAGACATAAGCCTAGATTCCTTTGCAGGACTTGCAAAGGAAGTCACCTTACTCATTTGTGTCTTGTTACTGCTGGGATACCAAAAGCTTGGGGCTCACCTAAGGGCCCTTCATGTTCTGAGGCATCTATGGTTTCACAACACTTCATTCCTTCTTTGGTTGATACAACAATCATGCTGATGCAATATTCAGCTGACACCTCTTTTCCTTTAGGGGTTGATGCATCCTTTGACCTTGTTGTCTCACGTCCCGTTCAACCTGTGGTCGTGTCGATGCAATCTTCGACCGACACCTCTCCTATGTTCAGGGGTGATACACCTCTTGACCTTGTTGTCTCGCATCCTATTCAACCAATGGTTGAGGAAATGGTCGTATCGATGCAATATTCAATTGACCCCACTCTTCTCTTGGAGAGTGATAAGTCTAAGGAAGCGGTCGCGCCAATGCAATTTTTGGTCGATCCCGCTCTTCTGGTTCTGGTTCTATACCTTCTATGCCATGTCCTTGGCAGTTCTATTACATCACCTTCTGAACAAGAGAGAGTTTTACTCTTCCTGATTTCTCTCTCTCCAAGTCTTGACGAGGTTCCCTTTGATTGGGATGGTCTTGTGGGGTATCCAATGCCTTCTCATATGTCTTTTCAAGGAAGAGACATTATCCGATATACCATGAAGAGGATACCCTATGTTATCACTCCTTGATTTGGAGAGATTTGGGTCTTCTCAAGCTTTTGTCAATTCTTCCCAAGATACTGACATTCCACAGAAGGTCCGCATGGGAGCCTTGGCCTCCCCAGTGACTTGCCGCCTAGAATATCCCTAACGAGTCTTAGTTAAGCTATTTTCCGACTCGTTATTAAAAATTGAAAAGATCGTCGAGTGATTTGTCCCTTTCACACTCGTTAAAATTGTATTTGAAAGATCATGAGTCTTAGTTAAGATCTTTTTCGACTCGCTATCAAAAATGGAAAATATCACCGAGTGAACTTGTCTTTTTCACACTCGTAAATTGGATTTGAAAATACGTCTATTTGGCACAAGTTTACCCTTTTTCACACCAAGTAGACTAAAAGATATTAAAAAGGACATTTTTTGGCRTTAAGTTGTGATTACATCTCATGCCCTTGCTTGCAGTATTGAGCCTTTATCCGGTTCTCTCTTTGCGTTATAAACCATGGCCCAAGCAGTTTGCATCCTTAACCAAGTAGAGCCTTGTTTATATCCTTCGCAATTTGACACCCTATACCCTGGAGGGAACATCACCCCAAGTGTCCATATCCCACATTCATTTCCTTGCATTAAGCATAGGTACGTTCCACTACTGGAACTAGTTTTGCTTACTTGCGACACGCGTTCCCTCCTCTGTATCATAGAATTCACTTCTTGTGAAAAAAAAAATGTATATGAGTGGGAAGGGAGTACTATATTGTAATTGGAAATATTTGTGTTCCTTTGCACAAAGAACAAAGTTATTGAGTCCTTGCGTCATCATAATTTTGGGTTTAGCATGGCCTTAAGAAGTTGATCTCATTATAGAATTTTCTCCACCGATTGGTTAATCTTCAAATCACTATAGAGAACATTATGGATGCCTCCGGCATCTAGTTGTCACATCATTAAGTCTATGCTGCTAGAGTCCACCGTATGTCTCATGCTCTTGTTCAAAGGAAGTCTATCAACCTGTGCCGGCCACTCCTCAGAAATCTTGACTTTGCATGTTGGTCATACCCTCAGTTTGTCTCAGAATCACACGATACTTTCATCTTATGATGCACCCTGGCCCTACTTTCATCATGGGTAGGTCACCTTGAACCCAACAATCGTCATTTCATCATGGTTCGTTGACTGGGTGGTTCCCTTGTGTTCGACGGCAAGACATCTATTCACACATTGGGATTCATGCAGTGTCTTGGATGCCATTAGCCTTATTGGTGGTTTCCTCACCTTTGTCAGTAGTTTTTGTCATTGTATGCTATTAATATGGTGTTTTTTGTGTACCGCTTGCATTTGGCACACGCAGAAGACGCACACGGTCATTGGTTCATGAACATGTTCTTCGTCCGATCTCCACCAAATCATGAAGCTCCTGCTTTGTTCCTCGTGATGATTAATGAGAGATGGCTTAATGCTCTCCTTTCAGCGGCTCTCTTTCCATCGAATTCATCTCATGTATTCTGGATACAAGACCTAGAGTTTTATGAGTACCTTGAGGCTTGTAGTCATTAGTGGAAGGCTCTCTCGCCATTTTTAGATGGGAATACATCGATGTCTTCTGATCAATGGATCTCTCAAGTGTTCGACACTAGCCACTTTATTCACATTTGTAGAGATGTACTTGGTGCCTTGATACCTACTTTCATCATTGGTAGGTTGTCTCGCGTTTGTTAACGGTATACCTCAATGACCAGTAATCAAACGATGTCTCATCGTGTTCGACCTCAATTCATTTATTCACATGATGTAGACTTTCACCATTAGCGGATTGTATTGAAGACTTAAAGACATCACTTTGTGGAAACAACTTTCTTGAGCTATTTCTTCTATTTCATTGGACCAATACCTATTTTACTTCAGAGATCATGGGAGATTAGATTGTACTCCATGGTATACAGATATCTTCAGATTGATTTTGAGGCTGGTTTCACTGGGCCTTGTTCGTGACTATGACAACTATTGGCATATAACCGCATTTATACTTGCCTACTCATGGCCATGAACACTTGTTGGTATATTTTCCACATGGATCTGCATTGTATTCTTGGCAGCCATGTATGCAAAGTCAGTACATAATGTAATGAGCAATTGAGTTCGTCCAGCTGGTTCTCTACCACTCCACTTCTAGGTTATTTATAATGTATTTTGGCCATCGCAGATACTCCTCTGATATCACACATTAGGGGGCATCTGTTATAGCAATATTTGCCTCACCATTGCTATCTTGCACAGAGGGCATTTTTCCATTTCCCTATGCATACTTATCAACCCCTTTTTTTTAAATATGGAGCCAAAATATATATTTTTTCCACATATACACTCCCTAACTGCTTTGCAAGATGCGTATACGCTTGATGCTCCACTACATCTTGCGTGCATTAGGATTTGTGACAGAAAATAAAAAATGAGGTCGGGTTTCCATGTCACGACAGAAGATCTCTGATCTTTGGCCTTCCATATACTGGAAACGTTCTGACTCGTCCCTTCAGTTGCATTTTGGAGGCTATAAGAGCACAATTTCAAGCTATGGAAAAGGAGGAGAAAGCATTCAATTTGAGAGAAAAGTTACTATGGAGAAATTACTTCATATTGAGTATGCATCCCTTTGTCCCTCAAGTCTGAACATAGTGTTCAACCCCCAATCTCTTTCCTTATTGTCAAGAGGACCTCATTACCTCTTTGCTATGAGCTTGCCTTTGGTGGAGGATTGAAGTGGTGGAAACCCAGTTGGAAGAAAATTGGTTTCTTGGTTTCGAACCATGCCGACACGGAAGTCTGTAATGTTGATACTTATGTTGATCGATTATTAATAGAAATACTTATTTGTCGTCCTATCGATATCTTGAAAATATATGATTATTATCCATGGGCATGTTTGTAATGTTTATTAATGGATTGTGCTATCTGATGTGCTAACTCATTTTATATATTGTCACTATATACTTGCATCACTTGTTTGTTGAGAACTTCTTGCAAGTGTAAAGCTTTGGGTCAAAGTGCTCAATGGTGGTGTTAGTCCCTAAAGTTGCACTTGACTGTGAGAGGGCAATCTAGGGCATCATCGGTTTATTGCAAAGTGATTAGAAGGTTTTTATAATATGGTTTTTTGAATAAGGTGGTTGAAAACTGGCTCAAGGTTATAACATAACATGAAAATCAAGATCAGAACATAGCATATCCCATTGACTGAATAAAAGGTAGACACATAGATGGATTAAAACAATAAGAAAAAGAGAAGATGAAGCCTTCAATTTGTTAACTTCACATAAACTCTTGCCTTAGAATATCAAAAGAAACAAGACCATCAGCTTGAAATCAAAACTTGAAAATAATTTCTACATCAAATTCTTTACTATATTAATTAACAATCAAGAAACAAATGCATTGCAGTTTGAATAATGAACTCAAGCATGAAGAAAGAAAAATAGAGTAGAAAAGAGTGTCTAACCATCCATATGTCTTTTCTATTAAGTGTCAAAGAGAACAATAATGCCTTTACAAGGAGTTTCACAAAAAAATCCTCTGGATCTCCAATTTTTCGACCTCAACACAGTCTTTCCTATGCCTATTTAAACTATCCATAAAACCTCCAGATCCTATCATCTAGTGTACTTTTAATGACTAGATCTGAATAGTATCTATCTACTAGGGAAGTTAGCTCAAAAAGAGATTTTACAATAAAAAAATAGATTATTGCTCAACAACTTGATATTGTATGATCTTGCCAGCATTACATTTGATTCTACAAAACAGGGATTAGTTTGATCTAGTCATACAGTTCGAGGTCTTTGCATTTCACAGGCCAAAAACAAGTCGACACTGCCATATTTCTTGGAAAACATCAAAATTATGATTGTAGCAATCTTCATGAAACCTTTAGGATATAATCACAGTAGTAGCTTTAGCATTTTTCTGTTTGAGCTTTGTGGTAAGAACGACATTATGCCAATAGAGTCTGAAGTTTATTTCTCTGATTTCTTTGAGAAATGCCCTTTGCTCTTTTTTCTTCTTTTTGAAACCTTTAATCCTTTCTTGCTGACGAGCATTCCATTTTTCTATTTGTGCCTTTTCTTTCTTCAATTGTCTCATTATTTTCTGGAATTCCTTGATCCTTTCTTTATCAGTTCTGATTTTAACCCTAAATTATGAGAACTATTCAAAAGGTGCAGGCTCATTCAGATTTTAGACAACCTTGGGTTCTTTCAATTTAACTTGGTATTTAGAAACCAATCCTGAGTTGTGTTCTTCATCAAAACTTGTTGAATCCATGGCTTCAAGCACATCTGATATGTGATTTGAGTATACAAGGTAATCCTTTTTATGCTCAGGAATCTCACTGATACCTTTAGCAATTTCTTTAGATTTTTCCAATATGTTTGTAGCTCTTGTTACATGTCCTGTAGATGATCAAAAAAATTGTTTACATTTGTTTACTAGTTTCTTAAGCAATGGAGTTCCTTTTGCCTTTTTCCTGGTACCTGCTTCAACATCTTCAGAGTGATTTTATATAACTATGATGTTTTCTTCTTTGATCAATGGATTATACATGGCTTTGGACTTCAACCTGTACTTGTTGGTAACCCTAGTAGAATTCCTTCTAGGTTTTTGAGACGCAGACACACCTTTATCCTTTGTCCTTTTGACTGCAGCGCCCCTTTTACTGGTTGATGGCGATTCATGCTTGACTGTAGTTTGAGTATTAWAATATTCATCTAAATATTCTTCCCTTTTAACATCTTCCTCATAAAACATTTCAATTTTTGGATCCAACTTAGGTATTTTACCTCTGYTATTCCTCATCACCCTGATATCAGGMATTTCTTCTTTAACAGGGGTTTCATCAATTGAAATATTTTGTTTTTCTGTAACAATCTTTTTTCCTTTGCCTTTCTTCTGTTTGTTGGACTGTGTGTTAGGATTTAAGGATTGCATGAGCCAACTCTAGGGTTTCTGTAATTCTCTCAAAGCAAACATAACTAAAGTCTTAATTAAGACTTGATGAAATAGGCTGCTCTTTGCATTGGTTGAGAGTGATTGCACTCTCTTTGACATCTTTGTCGAGCTTTTGAGTAGAAAGTAAGGTATATTTAAGGGATAATCGCTATTTAGAGGCATTAATATCCTAATGTGGTAGATATAGACTAGTGAAAATCTACCTTCGCAGGTGATATACCTGTGGATAACGATCAGAGAAGTGTGTCATTCAGGTCTAATCCAGCTGCAAGGAACTCCCCTTCTCTAATTTGGATTTTTCTTATCTGGAAAAAAGAATTGATCGACAAACTTTGTAACCACATGCTCTTTCTTCCACCATCTTTCTCCACCAACCACCAATCTGCAAGCTTTAGCAATTGTCTGTTTTGTCACCAACATCAACATCTTCCCGATCTCCACCTCATGACCATCAAAGTTTAGTGCAAACTCCATGGATACCTGCTCATTGTAACCTTGAAAAGTGGTAAGGAATTCAAGCCACCTAGAATCTCTGAACCTTTGAGCCATCTGAGGATAAGCTTCGAGGAGTTCAGCACCCTCGGGTTCTAATCTGAAAACCTGTCCGCTCCTCTTAGGCACCATCAAAACACAATGCTATAACTGGCATGGTTTGGATTCCGAATTTTCCACTTGAAATCTGTTAGTATATAATTATTCTTCTGAGCAAATACCTGCACCTAAAATTTAGTAAAATCAGAATGACAAGTGGCGGGTTTAGATAATGATCTTTGGGAATTGAATGATTTGAAATGATTCCTTTGTAGGTACAAAGCAATTCGATCATGTAACGGTTTGAATTATAAAATGATTCGAGAGCCATCGTGGGACACATGCGAACTCTTAGTCCATGATATGTGTAATCATAATGAAATCTGGGTGGTGGGCGCATATTAAGGCATGATTATATTTGTGCTACGGGAATAATGTTATTCCAGTAGCGTTATTAACGACTTAGCATAATTTGAATTTGTAAAGTTCAAACATGCATATGAAGTGACACATCATTCAAAACCATGTCTTAAAACTCCAAACTTAAAGAAATTATCCAAAGAACTAAAATGTGAACCATAACAAACTGAAAACAATGATTAAAATAAAATGAAAGCAGATAGTGAAGTGCAGTTAAGAAGGGTTTAGGATTAGGGTTTCTCACTAAATCAAGAAAAAATTAGAGACTAACACTGGCTCCTTCTAGGGGATGATGCTCTCCTCGTGAGGCATCAAGAACAAGCATACCATTGTGCCTTTTCCTCTATGCATCCATGCAACGCAACCTGCAAACTTTTGTCTCTACAAACATTCACATTCTTCTGTGTTGTGCCTAGTCCATTGGGTTATGGAGTCAGTCAATATCATTCAAATCTAGCCCAAACTTTTGCAACTCTGCTCCTCATTTGAAGCCAAAACTACCCTTGACAATAGTGCTTTATATGCATTGGGCATGGAGTCTTTATTTCAAAACTGAAACCAAATTTTTTGCTGCAAACCAACAAACTGAAAAGAATCTCATACTTGATGGCGAGCTTATTCTTCTATCTATTCCTATTTCTAACCAATAAAAACTGGCTCATCATGTGACATCATGCTTCCAATGAAGCCATGATAACATCAAACCATTTACCAAAGCTCTTTCAACGTAGATAGAAATCAGAGAAGAATTCTTTATGTGTAACAGAATTTTAATTTATAATACATACCTACAACCCTCATCTGATTTAATTCCAAAAATAGCAAGGCTGAAATCTTCTGAGAAACATAAATCCACGTAAATGGCTACCATATCATAGAAAGAAGTAGATTGATAACTGAAAATGGTTACCTCTGTTTGCTTCTCGATACTTCCATATACTGGTTCTGACTGTACATGACAAATGGGCAGAATGTTCTCATAAACCTGTTGATCAAATCTAACATTGCCATATGTTGCCTCATATATCTGTTCTTGATGAGCAACCTCTTGATTTTCCTCCTTAATCACATGTAACAACATATCATAGGAATCCACTTGAAGGAGTTGAGGAAAGACCTCTTCTTCAACTATTTTTTCATTCAGATCTAAGAGAACAGGTGCATCAGAAACAAAATCTAATGCATTCACAACTATGTAGTCATCTTTCCTATTATCAATTAGATTTGGAAAATCTTCCTCAACAACATGATTTTCATTCTTGCAATCAGAAGAAAAAATTGTTTTCTGCTGAATATGCTTATCAAATTCATCACAACAATTTTCAAAAATACTTTCAGCTGAAAAATCTTCTTTACAAAATATATTAAAAGCATTATGAAAACTTGCCAATGAGTTAATACTTGAAGTTGGAAGAGATATGCACCAGTCAAGGGCTGCTCCCTTGAATGAGTATCTGAAAAACTTGATCTTGACATCCTCATGCACAATCTAACGTTCATGAATAAACTCATGAAAATCTAGCAGATGCTAAGCCGAAACCTCCCAATCTCTGCCTTTACATGTAGGAAGGGTACCTTCCCATTCATCTCTGCTAGGAATTGGGTTTGGAAAACCAATGACATCTAAAAAATCATATAAAGCAAACCTTTGAGCCAAAATGGCTTCCATGCTCGGATCCAGTGGAGTCGCCTATTAATCTTTAGACAGTGGAGTCACCATGGTGAAATATCTGCAGTCATGTATCCGCCCCCTTCCTATTCACCATCAAGAAGTGGATTTTATTGTTAATCGTTCTCCCAGGGATAAATACTTTGTGTCTCCATCCCCAACAATGGCGCCAAAAGATGTTAGTCCCTAAAGTTGCACTTGACTATGAGAGGGAAAGCTAGGGCATCATTGGTTTATTGCAAAGTGTTTAGAATGTTTTTATAATTTGGTTTTTTGAATATGGTGGTTGAAAACTAGCTCAAGGTTATAACATAACATGAAAATCAAGATCAGAACATAGCATATCCCATTGACTGAATAAAAGGTAGACACATAGATGGATTAAACCAATAAGAAAAAGAGAAGATGAAGCATTCAATTTGTTAACTTCACATAAATTCTTGCCTTAGAATATCAAAAGAAACAAGACCATCAACTTGAAATCAAAACTTGAAAATAATTTCTACAACAAATTATTTATTGTATTAATTAATAATCAAGAAAAAAATGCATTGGAGTTTGAATAATGAACTCAAGAATGAAGAAAGAAAAAAAGAGTAGAAAAGAGTGTCTAACAATCCATATGCCTTTGCTATTAAGTGTCAAAGAGAACAATAATGCCTTTACAAGGAGTTTCACAAAAAAGTCCTCTGGATCTCCAATTTTTCGACCTCAACACAGTCTTTCCTCTGCCTATTTAAACTATCCATAAAACCTCCAGATCCTATCATCTAGTGTACTTTTAATGACTAGATCTTAATAGTATCTATCTACTAGGGAAGTTAGCTCAAAAAGAGCTTTTACAATCCAAAAATAGATTATTTCTCAATAGCTTGATATTGTATGATTTTGCCAGCATTACATTTGATTCTACAAAACAGGGATTAGTTTGATCTAGTCATACAGTTCGAGGTCTTTGCATTTCACAGGCCAACAACGAGTAGACACTGCCATATTTCCTGGAAAACATCAAAATTATGGTTGTAGAAATCTTCATGAAGCCTTTAGGATATAATCACAACAGTAGCTTTAGCATTTTTATGTTTGAGATTTGTGGTAAGCACGACATTGTGCTAATAGAGTCTGAAGTTTATTTCTCGGAGTTCTTTGAGCAATGCCCTTTGCTCTTTTTTCTTCTTTTTGAAACCTTGAATCCTTTCTTCCTGACGAGAATTACATTGTTCTATTTGTGCCTTTTCTTTCTTCAACTGTCTCACTGTTTTCTGGAATTCCTTGATCCTTTATTTATCAGTTATGATTTTAACCCTGAATTATGAGAACTCTTCAAAAGGTGCAGGCTCATTCAGATTTAAGGCAACCTTGGGTTCTTTCAATTTAACTTGGTATTTAGAAACCAATCCTGAGCTATGTTCTTCATCAGAACTTGCTAAATCCATGGCTTCAGGCACATCTGATATGTGATCTGAGTCTACAAGGTAATCCTTTTTATTCTCAGGAATCTCACTGATACCTTTAGAAATTTCTTTAGCTTTCTCCAATCTAGTTGTANTCTGGAATTCCTTGATCCTTTATTTATCAGTTATGATTTTAACCCTGAATTATGAGAACTCTTCAAAAGGTGCAGGCTCATTCAGATTTAAGGCAACCTTGGGTTCTTTCAATTTAACTTGGTATTTAGAAACCAATCCTGAGTTATGTTCTTCATCAGAACTTGCTAAATCCATGGCTTCAGGCACATCTGATATGTGATCTGAGTCTACAAGGTAATCCTTTTTATTCTCAGGAATCTCACTGATACCTTTAGAAATTTCTTTAGCTTTTTCCAATCTAGTTGTATCTCTTGTTACAGGTCTTGTAGATGATGAAAAAATTTGTTTACCTTTGTTTACTGGTTTCTTAAGCAATGGAGTTCCTTTTTCCTTTTTCCTGGTACCTGCTTCAACATCTTCAGAGTGATATTCTATAACTATGACATTTTCTTCTTTGATAGATGGATTATACATGGCTTTAGACTTACACCTATACTTGTTGGTAACCCTAGTAGAATTCCTTCTAGGTTTTTGAGACACAGACACACCTTTATCCTTTGTCCTTTTGACTGCAACGCCCCTTTTATTGGTTGATGGCGATTCATGCTTGACTGTAGTTTGAGTATTAAAATCTTCATCTGGATATTCTTCCCCTTTAACATCTTCCTCAGAAAACATTTCGATTTTTGGATCCAACTTAGGTATTTTACCTTTGCTATTCCTCATCACCCTGATATCAGGAATTTCTTCTTTAATAGGGGTTTCATCAATTGAAATATTTTGTTTTTGTGTAACAGTATTTTTTCCTTTGTCTTTCTTCTGTTTGTTGGACTATGTGTTAGGAATTAAGGATTGCATGAGCCAACTCTAGGGTTTATGTAATTCTCTCAAAGAAGACATAACTAAAGTCTTAATTAAGACTTGATGAAACAAGCTGCTCTTTGCATTGGTGGAGAGTGACTGCACTCTCTTTAACATCTTTGTCAAGCTTTTGAGTAGAAAGTAAGGCATATTTAAGGGATAATCGCAATTTAGATGCATTAATATCCTAATGTGGTAGATATAGACTAGTGAAAATATACCTTCACATGTGATATACCTGTGGATAACGATCAGAGCAGTGTGTCATTCAGGTTTAATCCATCTACGAGGAACTCCCCTTCTCTAATTCAGATTTTTCTTATATGAAAGAAGGAATTGATTGACAAACTCTGTAACCACATGCTCTTTCTTCCACCATCTTTCTCCACCAACCACCAATCGACAAACTTTAGCAATTGTCTTTTCTGTCACCAGCATCATCATCTTCCTGATCTCCACCTCGTGACCATCAAAGTTCAGTGAAAACTCCATGGAGACCTACTCATCGTAACCTTGCAAAGTGGTAAGGAATTCAAACCACCCGACATCTCTGAACCTTTGAGCCATCTAAGGATAAGCTTCGAGGATTTTTTTGGAAGATTGGTTGTTGTCATTGATGTCAACCCTAGTCATGGGTTTTGGACCGCAAGATTGATGAAGGTATTTGGACATGAAGTAAAATGTACATGAAGATACAACACCCATGGATGGATCGTATACATCATGTTGTTTCCAATGTTATGTGGCACGTCACGTGGATCCTCATGGTTGAGGAGAAATGAATTTTTGAAGATAACAAAGTGAATTGAAGAAGGAAGTACATGTAGGCCCTGAAGATAATTAAAGAAAAGAATTACAAAATAAGAAAGTGTCAGGTCGGCC
>SNQJ01S0035586.1:0-19358 GCA_010110895.2 Picea sitchensis | reverse complement strand
TACATCACATATTCATGCTTATGAGTTTTGCCATAGTCTTTGGCCAGTTCAGTTATATTTACAATCTGGGGGAAACAGGGTGTTACAATCACACATATGGTCCTTCAAAAATCTAAGTTACAGGTAGAGAAGCTTTGGGAGGAGTTGAGTAAGGCATCTCTTTCATCCATTTTAGTAGACAGTTAGTCATATACATTAGCCTTCTCTGAGGAGGTTGCTAGGGACATTGTCAAATTGATGGAGGAGCCTCAAGTGATGGGTCAGAATGAGGGGCATTCAGACCTACATGCGATTGTAAGGAGACACAACACAAATATTTTTGAGGATGCACATGTGTTGCAGGAGCCACCACCTTTGGTGAGCTCCTTAATCGCTCATGATGAGGCAGTTGAGCATACACTCATGGATTGTGGAGATAGGTACATTTCAGGTGAGGACACATCCATTTGGGATGTAGGGTTAGTTGACACCCATGATGAGGACACGTCTATATAGGATTCAGGGTCAGTTGATACTCATGGATTGGTTGATACAATGGTATATCTAGGATACATGATGGGACTGAAGGACATAGGAGTATGCGGTGGTATACAGGGGCATACAGTGATGAGAAGTATTTTGCAGTGGCATGCAAAGGTGTACAGTGGCGCGCATGGGGATGCATTGGAGTGCAGGGCAGAGGCATAGTTAAGGGAGCATGTAGCTTCCAATGGAGAGCGTTTCGCTCTGTTGCCACAATACATGGATTTTGGAGACCATATCATCAACAGGTGTAGTACATGTGATGATGGAGAGAGTAGGGTTGACCATCAAGGTGAGGAGACACCTTTGGATGTGTATGATGGAATGGGAGTAGCGTGGAGTCTGAGTGACAACTCAGATAGTCCGACAATGTGCAGGAATGAGTTCTTGGTCATACCCTTGGGATTGACCAATGTATGTGACACTTTCTAGTCGGGCATACAGTCATGGATTTTTTTGCTACCATTCCTTGATGCTCTCATCAAGTACAAAAGGACATGGGAGGATTATGTGAAGTAGTTGGATGATCCTCGGGCCATTATAGATATGACAAAGATTATCCATTTGGGGCATGGGGGAAATGCATAGGTTGACATAGATAGATTGAGGGATGACATGAGATACTATAGAGATGGACCATATTTAGTCTTTGAGTCTACATTTAGGGAGATGGTCATGAGGGTGACGTATGATACATCTTGGGTAGGGAATTCCAATAATTTGTATGAGTTTGAGGCACCACAGGAGACAAGACGATTTTTTAGTGGGGTGTCTAATCTCCAGGCTTTATCGGCATACTTTGTCAGGAGTGAGGATGGCATATTTCTTAGTGCAGGTTGGCAACAACAGGGTAGATTAATAGGGACATGGTTGATTCCTAATATCTGATTTTCATCAATTGGGGGCATACAAGGTTTAGTATATTGGCTCGGTTGGATTTCGATAGTTATCAGTACGACACAACAATAGTCAGTGGGAAGTGGAAGTGGTGGACTTCCAAATTGGATATGGGATCCAGGAATTCATTTGGTCAGTAGTTTGCTTAACTTCTTGATGGACCGGGTTGCGCCAACGAACGATCTACTTCATTCTTGGATTGTCATGAGAGGGCTTGCATGGATTCATTCTATATGGAGAGACAAGTTCTCTCTTTTGGTACCCAAGATCGGGTATGGTGGTGGATCTGCAGACTTTGGTTCCACAAGGACACCTTTACAGATTATGCTTCTTGATAACAGGCCCAGTCTTTACAACTATTTTAACATGGAGTTCCAAGAGTGGGGAATCTAGTATGTGTACATTGGGCAAACAATCATGGCCAGAGTAATGCAGTGCCAACATGATGATCCATTTCAGAGATTAGTGTGGGACCTTGGTATTACATGACTGGGAATTTCATTGATTGATAGACGTGAGTGGATCCTTTCTAGGGGAAATCATTCATATTTTCCATTGAGCTTCAGTTTTGAGGAGACTGTTTCACATTTTAGCGATTCATTGAGGTCTTGTATCTCCTCACTTTGGCAGTAGTATGTTCAGTCGGAGGAGGCCATGTTTTTCTTGCAGTGGTCATGGAGGTTAGGATCATTTTATATGGAGGTCGAGTGTTACTTTCAGGAGTTCTCTCATGAGATGCGTGAGAGTGGCTCCCCAGTAGACAGAATCATTGAGGGGTTGACCGAGTTTTTGCAGTACCATATTTCTCTACCCATCAATAACATTTAAAAGGAGACCTTTTACGTCAGTACCTCGTCAGAAAATGAGTTGAGAGGAGGATGCTTCACATCTTCCAAGTTGGTTTGGGACCCATGTATCATGTTCAATTTCAGTTGGGTTCAGTTGGTTGAGTGTCAGGGATTAATGGAATTGCTTGAGGACAAACAATCTTTAAGAAGGGAGGATTGTCATGTCCCTATTTTTGGATTCACTTATTATGTGGTTAGAGTCACTTTAGGAGGCTTGAGTCAACCACGTCGGAGGGGTGAGTGTAATATCCCTTTCCCAGTGATGATCTATACAGAAAATGATTTAGTAGTCTTTATGTTTTTGTAGACTATAATCGAGATAAAAAAGAGGAATAACACCTCTAATTAATGTCATTTCGTCGAAGTCTAACCTAAAAGTGACATTAAGGAGGAAAATAAGAAATAAGGGTGAATAAGTGGCTAAATGAGTAATTAAGCCAAAAAGTATAGGAAAAGTCACTTAAGCCAAAGTGAACGGATAAATAGAAGAAAAAGGGGTTTTCGAGTGACTTAATTAATTAATCATTCACGAATTAGGAATAAGTCACCAAGCTTAAGTTATGTCAATGACAAATTAGATTGGGGGAGGTATATGAAGAGGAATTCGACCTAATTCCTTATTATGTTATGATTTTGAGTTGAGAACAAGTTCTAGAGGAGGAAGTCAACCTCTTAGATGTTTTGTGGATTTATGGAGGAAACCACCACCCAGATCGGTTTCGGTGTTGGAAGATACCCTAGCCTATCAGAGATACCATCCATATATTTCATAGTGCCAGATCCAGATTCAATATACCCAGTTCAGAGATTGCACATTACAATCAATGAGGTCACAAGGGTTAGAGACAATTTTGTGTAGTTGGACGGGACTAGGAGAGATCTTGCCATTTCCTTCCGACTCAGCTGAGAGGGAGTCAGGGTGCTTCTTTTGAGCTATCACTCATTAGTTTCTGATGGAGGAATCTCCTAGTGTGCAACAAGCAACCAAGAATTGCACAACACTTGGGAAAGTACAACGAGGGTTCCAGAGAGCTCATTAAGATAGATCCAGAGAAACCCTCTCGACCCAGTACAAAGCATACCAGGGCACTCAATTTGAGCCATACATCGCCAAATTCTGACAGTGGAATCACTGGGGCACACCAATTGTCCAAGAGAGGGGCGCAAACCCCCAGGGGGTCCCATCTGGGGTCCAGTTTGATCAGTAGTGGGTTGATCTTCAGTATGAAAGTCACTAGGAGGAGCTTTGAGGTCAGGGTGCATCATTTGGGACATTTTTAGAGTAGATCAGACGAGTATTTCCAGCAGGGCGAACTTTCCATACATTTGCAACAATTGTCGTGAGTATCCGAGATTGCATCCAACAGATCTGTGCATGCATGTTGCCGATTCTTCCTGATCTTCTGTATACATGTATTTCTTGTTGTTTTGCATTGTATTCCAGGGACGATCAACTCTTATGAGATCTATTTGATGAGTAGTTCCTATATTTTCTACATGCACATTGTATTTTCTGTTATTTCCATAATACATGCTACTGAGTTTTGTTGGTTCCTTTATTTCGCATGCATCATATATTCTGATCAAACAATTATTTATATGAAACACACATGTAAAATCACCAAGGATGTTAAATAAGTAACTAAAACGCATCCAAAACCCCCGAGAGTATCAAATCTGAAAGACAAGACAACAATTTCAGTAGAGTCTATCCATATCCATTAGATCAAGAATATTTCAAAGTAACACTTAACCTTTTGTAACTTTTTTGGGAAATACAAATATATGAGAAAATGAATTTTACTTTGTAATAATAAATAAATCAAAATGTAGAGATGTGTTACCATAACTTGCAACAATTTAGTGTGATGAAGAGTTTTCAAATAATTTTTTGAATTTGTTACACACTGTAGTGACTCAAAATTTAATAATAAAAAAATGAATTTTAAGCAAAAAGAAATATGAATCACATTGTATTTGGGCCACTAGTCAATTTACTTCTCATCGTCCATCCCTATAGAATCCCCATTCATTCCTGGATAGGCTAAACCAAAGGTTGATATCTCTAAGCTTGTTTAATAATAGATTCATTTTCTACGGTGAAAATAGGTTAGTTTGGATAGAGGGGATGTTTTTAAAGGGGAAGATGGAAATTCCAGTTTTTTCAATTATGAGATAAGTTGGTTTATGTATAAAATTAAGGAAATTTGAGATTTTGATGTAAACCTGCAAACTTCTTAGATAGGAGATAAAGTAACAAAACCTGTTCAATGGAGATGAGAATGCTAGTACGCACATAAAACCCATACATAGTAAACCAACATATTAAAGAGAAACTACATCCATACTTTCATTCCAGGAGGAACAATATTATTTATCGAATGAATGATCTTAAAAAGTTGTACATGGATAAAATATTTATATAATATGGTTACAGATCAACTCTAGAAATTGCAAGTATATCAGACTTGCTTTTATAGCTTATTGTTACTCATTGTTTTGATTAATAACATTATCTTAGTAAAAATAGTATTAATTACAGATCACAACTTACAACTTTCATGTACATCACAAACTGTCTTTTCAATAAATAGGTATTGATGTCAAAAATTACAATGGTAGTTGTGGCCTACCAAAGTGCCCAGGTTGTGTCATGGCCGGTCGAAAAGTAAGGCAATAATTGTGACTCTGCAACGCCCATGTTATGCCATGGCCAGTCGAAAATTAATGCAATAACTTTGACTCTGCAACACCCTTAGATTAAAGAAGCAACGCCACTAATCAGAAAACAAAAACCTATAACTTTACAAGGCTGTTGAATTGCAAGAGAAAAGAAAAGAGCATTGAGTGCCTACACTGCCATGCCCTCAAGGCTAATCAGCTAAGAAAACAAAACTTAGCAACTTTACAAGGTCATTGGATTGCATGGACAGTTCCACTAATCATATCAGAAAAAAAAGAGCGTTGAGTGATAGAAACCAATAATCAACAACACATTACTTGCTAAAAGTCCACAACTGATCATTGTAATTTTTGACATTGATATCTGTTTATTGGAAAGATAGTTTGTGATGTATATTATTAATATTATTTCTATTAACTTAATGTTACTAATCAAAACAATCAGTAAAATCCAAATTTTAATCATCTATAAAAGCAATTTTCATAGACTTCCAAGTTCTAGAGTTGATCCATTATCATGATATATAAATATTTTAGCAATTTAGAACTTATCAATATCGCTCATTGTGTACTTAGATAAAGTACACACATCTAGTAATTACTCCCTTAAATGCAGGACTCTTCATTGCAAGCCTGACACAGTATTGTTTAATATATAAATGCAGGACTCTTCATTGCAAGCCTGACACAGTATTGTTTAATATATAAGTGGAAGATCAACATTTGAAGCAGTATCATGAAGTTGAGGTATAGCTTTATGAGGATAACTGGTTTCAAACGTTAAACTTCAAGAGCCACGTTGGGAAGAATTGACTTTAATATAGACAGACACTGAGAACGCAACAACTTGCATATTAAATTAGTTTTAGGTTTACCCTCACCTAAATTTTCAGCATGCTTATATCCTCTGGATGATTGATGGAAGAATGAAAACGATTGGAAAGGCCAATGAAGCAATAAAAAAAGTACGAGGCTGAAGTGTATGTTATGTACTCTTCTTCTCTGGTCATAGCTGTTGGAAAAGCTTTGCCATCTTCAGAAGAGGGGCCACTTTGATACCCAGAAGATGGCCCACTTCCATCTTCAATTTCGTCTTGAAGATCTTCGGTGATGAACTTGGCGCTTGATATTTCACCTATAGGATCTTCGTCGATTGCGAGGGCCAATCCTTTGCACATATATTTTAATTTTGTTAGAATTGCACTCAGCTTTTTCTACAGGATTGCCCATAGTAATCTTTTATTAAAACAATTATTTTTATTGGTTAACTAATAATGCATATTTTTTTTTTTTTGGAGTTATATGGGTTCAGTTTTGTTGTTGGGAGGAATGATGGTTATCTTCCCCATTTAGGTTCAATTTCTGTAAGTGACATATTGAACTCATAATGGATATATTGTTGTAATGGCTTCCAGCCTTGTTGTTTATTCATGACTTCATATCATGAAGATTCTACAACCTGGAAAAAAAAATGGAAACAATTTTTACTTTTGAATAATGTCAATAAAAACATAACAAAAGTCACTATTCTACAACATACATAGTAAAAAACACTCCCATTTGGATAATGCATTTTTTTTGAGTCAATTGGGTTCAGTTTCGGTTGTTGGGAGGAATGATGGTTATCTTCCCCATCTAGGTTCAATTCTTGTAAATGACATATTAAACTCATAATGAATATATTGTTGTAATGGCTTTCAACCTTGTTGTTTACTCATAACTTGATATCATGAAAATTCTACAACTTGGAAAAAAAAATGGAAACAATTTTTTCTTATCTACTTTTGAATAATCTCAATAAAAACATAACAAAAGTCACTATTTACCTAGTAAAAAACACTCCCATTTGGATGGTGCCCTATGGCCTCTCTACAAATTTGAATAATCATCGTCCTCAAATTTGAATACCAAACCTGCTACAAAGTTCATCCCAAAGTTCAAAGAAAAACATCCCTTCATTCTAAGGGGATTAGCGGTTTTTTTTGCACTCATGGGCATAGAATTTAGGAGAGAGACCGCCGCTATGTGCTACTTTGTTGGACTCTTCACAAGCATGAGAAACAAGGACATATAACCTTAAACAATTTTTTCGATAGGTGAAACCGAATCCAGTACAGGCTCTGCCCTTCAATAATTCATATACTACATCGAAACAAAGTTTCTTTTGGAATTGTATAGATGCATTACACTTGGCTTAGGCCGGTTGGTTAACAGACATAAGCCACTCTTCTCTGGGAAGGTCTCAGATTCAAATCCAAATCCAAGTGTTAGCTAATTAGTTCAGATACTTTAATTAGAGCTTTTGCCGGATTCTAAACGTTAGACAGACAGACTTTTTGGTGTTTTGATGGAATATTTTACGATCACTTTTATGTCCACATACCATCATTTCACATTTCCCTAATAGAGATGGCCTCTTTCATTGGGTAGTGGCGACCTCCTGCGCTGGTAGTGCCGGCCTCCTTCACTTACCAATATTGCTTCTATACGAGCTGTTGTTAGTTTTCTATATGAACTGGTGCCTCACTACAGCCCACACTTCTACTTCAATGGTGAAACTGTCGTCCCACCTCAACAAAGCCAAAGCAACCCTAGGGAGCCGCCTTACTTCAGCCAAAACCTTTGTACATTGTAGCTCATTGTGACCTCCCTACGTGTCAATTAGAAGCCATGGTTGATTAATTATATTGATTTCGATTTCCTGCAATTACTGTTTACAGGTTCAATTTCCTCCCGGTTCGATTTAATATATTGTTTTGATTTAATATATTTTGTTACAGGTTTGATTTCCTTTAGATATGATTTCATGTTATTGGTTCCAGGTTTGATTTCTTGCAATTACTAGTCACAGGTTCGATTTACTGGTGAACTTGATTTCAATTACTGGTGAACTATTCGGCTCCGATGCTGGGTTTTTGGTTCTTCAGCGAGATCTAAGTGGCTCTTTAGTGGGGTAAACTGTTTCTCCTGCTATGACATCATCGATTGTTTATGGGTTTATAGAACTAAGTTGAATTTTTTTTTTTGGGAATTTGGTTATATAAAAAATACTTATGAAATTTCCATTATACAAAAATAATCACTCAAATCTACAAATCTAACAATTTTTTCACCAAATTTTATAATGATGGGATTAAAACAAAATCTACTAGATATCTTGCTTGCTTTTACTAAGTATGCACCCACCTACCCCACTTCTCTTTGTTTTTATTGTAGTTACTGGTGAATTCTACAGGAAGCATATACATCAAAGTGGAGTTGTTTTTGCATTATTCCATAGCTATATGGGGAATGCCATAGAAAGGGTATAAGGAAGGAAGGTGACGAGAAACAACTATACCTATTCCCTATTTGGCCAGGGCCCAGACCGTGTTTGGCGTGTTTGGTGAATGGCTTGTAGATCCCACTGTAACTTCCCTGCTATCTTGAATGTCCACGCGACCACTCCCACGTTCCTTTGTACCCGGAGCTATATATATATGTGTGTGGGGTCCATTCCATACCTGGATGGAAAACTGAAGAAAGGTCGAGGTTGAGCCCTCCAGATATCTGGATACAGGCCAGTCGCCCTAGATAGATACAGAGATGGGTTAATCAAATACCAACAGTACTGTGTATAAACAATTAATCCCTATATATTAGATAGGGGTACAGAATTGATGGTTAATATTAAGCATCATGTAGTTAGTTAATCATTGGTTTATTGTCTGGTGTATTTTATCTCTTAGATACACACTTTATCAGACAGGATGCAGTAGCCAATAAACCCATTGGGCAGTGAACCAATGATTGGCTAACTACATGATGCTTAAAATTAATCAGACTTCACCAGACAGGATGCAGTAACCAATAAACACAGTAAACCAATGATTGATTAACTACATGATGCTTAATATTAACCAGACTTCACCAAACACAATGCAATAGGGAAATCGGCCGCAGCCATATGAGAGACCCGAAACCAAACTGCTACCACTATAAACCTGGCAACTGCTACCACTATAAACCTGAGAAAACGAAACTGCTACCACTATAAACCTGGCAACTGCTACCACTATAAACCTGAAAAAACGAAACTGCTACCACTATAAACCTGGGAAAACGAAACTGCTACCATTATAAACCTGGCTGTCGTCCTTGCCATGGTACAAAAAATAAATAAATATCATGTAGTTAGCCAATCATTAATTCACTGTCTTATAAATTTATTGGTTAGTGCATTCCCGTTTAGAGTATTTCTCTCTGAACAAAAGAAACAAATCATTGACAGAATAAGTAAAAAGCTCTGATCGACAGATACGGATCAATGGCAGGCAAAGTAGGTTAAAAGTACCGAATCCCTATAATAATGGAAGGAAATAATACCTAAAATGACAATTCTACAAATCTCTGATCGAGATATGGATCATTGGCAGAGTGGGTAAAAGAGCTGAATCCCTTTAATAATGGAAGGAAATAATACCCAAAACAACGATTCTACTCCGTCTACAAAAACCTTGGAGGGTTTCTATAGAAACCCTAACAATAAAATAAGCTTTAGACCATCGTTTTGGGATCTACAAATTCTATATTGGGCAGCCGGTTTCGAATCTGTAAGGCACTAATAATATCTATGTTCCTTCGTGGTTTACTTTGCCATCTGGTTCCACACTACTTTACCACAGTGAAAAAGCCATCGACCTAGTGCGTGGATTTCCAGGGTTTGAGGTTAAGCATTTGGTAGTTTTGGATTGGACACGGGCTAAAAGCAAAGAAGGTTTATCAACAGAATTTCTAGTTTAAGGTCGTTATCTCATCTTCACTTGCCATTGAAGGATCAGGTGAAGGATCTCGTGTTTATTTTGAGGGTTATTCTGAAGTGAGACGCCAGTCTAATCTAAATCAGTTATATATATATATATATAATCTTTTTTTTACTTTTTTCTCAAGGTTCTATGTTTTAGTATCTTTAGTTGAAATGTTTTGATATAATTTGGGTGAAATAGTTATTTTCTCTTCACTTGCCATTGAAGGATCAGGTGAAGGATCTCGTGTTTATTTTGAGGGTTATTCTNGCTCTGATCGACAGATACGGATCAATGGCAGGCAAAGTAGGTTAAAAGTACCGAATCCCTATAATAATGGAAGGAAATAATACCTAAAATGACAATTCTACAAATCTCTGATCGAGATATGGATCATTGGCAGAGTGGGTAAATGAGCTGAATCCCTCTAATAATGGAAGGAAATAATACCCAAAACAACGATTCTACTCCGTCTACAAAAACCTTGGAGGGTTTCTATAGAAACCCTAACAATAAAATAAGCTTTAGACCATCGTTTTGGGATCTACAAATTCTATATATAGAAACCCTAGCAATAAAATAAGCTTTAGACCATCGTTTTGGGATCTACAAATTCTATATTGGGCAGCCGGTTTCGAATCTGGAAGGCACTAATAATATCTATGTTCCTTCGTGGTTTACTTTGCCATCTGGTTCCACACTACTTTACCACAGTGATAAAGCCATGGACCTAGTGCGTGGATTGGACATGGGCTAAAAGCAAAGAAGGTTTATCCACAGAATTTCTAGTTAAGGTCGTTATCTCGTCTTCACTTGCCATTGAAGGATCAGGTGAAGGATATCGTGTTTATTTTGAGGGTTATTCTGAAGTGAGACGCCAGTCTAATCTAAGTCAGTTATATATATAATTATTATTTTTTTTTTATTTTTTTTTCAAGGGTCTATGTTTTAGTATTTTTAATTGAAATGTTTTGATATAATTTGGGTGAAATAGTCATTTTCTCTGGTTTATATTGTATTTCTGAATACATAAATGGATTAAGCTTCCTAAAATATACAAATTTAACCATTGAAATGCTTAAAAAGTTTAGATTATGACCATACATATATATTATATAATTAAGATATATCCTAATTAATGGTAAAATGATTACACTACTAAAACCTAATTACATATAAGTAAAATATACTACTAATTTATATTAACATAGTTGTTGATTAGTCATATATGTTTATCTCTAATATATCTAATATATATTAGTAGTTTATGTTAATAATTTATAACTACCTCATTTAGAATATATTTAAATTGTTTAAATTTTTTATTATTACTTCCAAGGCATTCTTTTAAGGGGACATTCATCTAAAGCCTTCGTCGTCTAACATTCATTTAAATTTTCTATTATTACTTCCAAGGCATTCTTTTAAGGGGACATTCATGGATCATCTACTAATTATCACGAAATGACTAAGCGGAGCCAAACCAAATCCCCAGAGATAGTCAAAGCAAAGAGCTATCTCATCTTTAAATTCTCCTTACCTTGGAGACCTTTAAATATCTTCCCCCTTTCCACGTTTGTATATGAATTCACCATTGTGTAAGTGGAGCCAAACCAAATCCCCGGAGATAGCCGAAGCAAAGAGCGACCTTAGGTTTATGTGATTTTCAACAACCAGAAGACGTAGACCTCAAATGTTATTAGGGAGTTGTCGCGGATTCTAACCTTTAAGGACGTGAATGCCTCGTATCCGACTGAATTCTGATACGTCCTGGAAAGCACATTCAATATCTTCTCTCACAATATCTCTCGCCAATTCCACGGCTTAATTTTGCATTCTAATTATAGGACTCCAGTGTGGTAATGATTCGGTCGACACGTAATACCCCTGAGGATCTATACCTAGGCTCGTAGCTTATGTAATCTTAATCTTCATACTCCACGGTATCATCAAACTCCAAAATCCTCTTTCTACATTTTTGTTCTACTTTTCCTTTAAACTCACATAGTACTCCAGATTGGCTAACTATCCATTTGGACGTCATGGTTCATGCAGTTAGCAACGTGTCAATTGAGTGTTATTGTGGTTAATTTACTAGAAGACATATGTGTTTTTTCATTAACTGTGTCACAAATATCAAGGTATGGTATTGTATCATGTTTACTTTATCATTATTATTATATAATTTGTAATCATGATTTAACATTTTAATAATATACACCTCGCTCCTCCTCCATTCCTATTGAATATCATGTTTGTTGATTCCAACGACCATCTATCCGTTTGCTTTATAAACTAGCATAGCCACATAATTAATGTGGTTGATGAAAGACATATTTAATTTATTAAATCTATCTTTAACTGTAAATAAAATCTAACCTGGCTGCTCTTCTTAAACCATATCGATCGATCGCAGATATCAGAGCTCGCTTCAATATCAATATCGATATGCTATTAAACCATATGCAGAATTTTCTGATGAACGGCTCTCCAGAAATGCACGCAGAACGCACGCAAAATTTTCACCTGTCGGCTCTCCAGAAACGCACACAGAACATGGCATCACAATTCACATAAATATGCTATTAAACCATATGCAAAATTTTCTGATGAACGGCTCTCCAGAAACGCACGCAGAACGTGGCATCACAATTCACATAAATGGGATCCGTGGAAATGGGATCCGTGGCAATGAAGATGAAGCAGTCCCTGGTAATAATCTAAATGTGGCAAGAAAAAAGTTTTATAGATTTTAATTATTGGTAATCAATTAAATGTGGCAATTATATGGCTGGATAGTAATTTCTTAATATGATTAGGTAAATGTGAAAAAGTAAACATGTTAACTGATGCCTTGATAAATGCAAGAAAGTTATGAACAATAAATCTGACCTATTGATTTTGGAGGACGACTAAGAATATGCCAGCATCTTCAATGCATAGCCATCAGATTAGGGTTTAAGGTTAAATAAAATTAAAAGATCATTAATTGTGCCCATTGTCAATAGGTATACTCCTTTCGACGTAATTAATTGTGTGTTAGTTGCAGCCCATATCTAAAACAATTCTTTGAACTGGTGAAAGTTGTTACCCATGCCAAGTCTCTGAGGAGGGCATGGAAGCTTAAACGACGAAGACGAATGTAAGTTTGTTGTATCTGGTCCCAAATTATTTTTTTAGTTTCAAAGTACTTAGTCAATTCAAGTCAAGGTATGGTATATATATACATGGAACTCAGGCATCATAATAAAATACTATTAATGGATACGAATAAGTTGTTTGAGGTGATATTAGTAAAAAAATACTAAATTTCTATTAAAAAGAGGTTAAAACTTATCGTTTTAATAAGAGAATAGAACTCCATCTACTAAACTTGATATCTATGGGAGAGACTCCGTCAAAATTAGGATGTATGGAAGACACTGTATGATTTTATGTCTGAATTAAGGTGAGTCTATTAGCTGATAGATTTCGGTATTGGGTTCGTAGTTAAATTATTTTATTTATATGTTTTTTTCTTGTTCTTTATGTTTTGGTCTTTTGGTCTTTTCTTCATTAAGTAGTGTTGGAATAGGTTTTTATTTGAGCAGGGATCAGTTTGGTGAATTGAAATTTTTCAGGTCGACGAAATTTTTCAGTGTCACGCTGATGAAAAATTAACGTAATGGACTCACATTTGTTAATTCATAATGAAGAAAAATGCAAAAACATAATGGAAATAATTGGAGCAATCAAGAAACCATGATGAACAGAGATAAATAAATATTGACAGAAAATGCATACTCTATTTTCATCAATGAGCAAATAATCATGTACATAGACGTACATATATAATACAAAAAGACCATAATTGTCATGTAACTATATAACAGTTAGGTAAACCAACTAACTATGATTAGAGTTTTTAACATCCCCCCTTAATCATAAGTTCGTTCTTGCCTGAAAAAATGCCACTACTTGACAATCATATGTGTCAAGAGAATATTCAGAGGGTTGGTTGAAGAATCAAGATGCTCTCTGAACCCTGAAAAAATAGTAGAAGTTGATGTCTTCTACTAAATTAATGGTTTAAGGGTGACCACAAACTCATTTGGTGGTTTCGGGATGACCAAAAAACAATCTGGTGGTTTTGGGATGACCAAAAACCAAATGTCTAGCAGAAGATGATGTCTTCTACTAAATGACATGGTTTTAAGTTGACCATAAACTAACAAGAGCTAAAGGCTCAAAATTCTTAAAATGTAACAAGCAGAACTTCATGTCTTATGCTCAATTGGTGGTTTTAAGTTGACCACAAACTATCAAGAACAATATGTTCAGGAAAAAGACTGCATACCAGGAACTAGGTTGCATACTTTATCATTTGTTCATAGGCTCTAAATCAAACTTGGAACATGACTCCAAACTTTAGATTTCCCCCTTGTCGGGGAAAAGTGGTTCAAATTCCCTTGACCGTCATTCACAAGTATGGCCAAGAAGAGATCCAACACCTGTATAAGCTATTGGAACAATGTGTACGCTTTCACAATGTATACATGGATGAAGATCGAAACTATGATCTATCATCTGATCATTGTCAACTTCATTGATTTTGTTGTGAGGAGACTGCATGCTTGTTTCCTATTTGATTATTTGTTCACATACTTCGGTCCCTCATTCTGAGAAATTGTCTTCTGACGAAGTTTGAAGACTAGATATTCAACTCATAAGACTACATCAATTGGGCCCTGATCATACCCTATATCATCCAATCTTGAAAAACATTCATGTCCATCAACTGTAGAAATATATCCAATCAAGTATGATTGTACTTGTGTATAAGTCTGACGATAAGAATGCTCCAATAAATTGGCTTCCAAACTCCAACACCAATTCCCTAACCATTCAAAATGAATATATTTTCGCTTTATCTTTTGACACCTTGCTGAGAGGTGAGGGTGAAGATTAAAATAGGTTGACTTATCATGGCCAAATCGGTGACAGTGTTTGCACTGTATGGGTTCTTTATCCGATTGATTATCATGATCTAGAATATCTGTAGCAACATCATCATCAACAATATCTTGTACCTATTCCTTACCAATACCCTCAAGCTCTGTCTTCTTATCATCATTCAAAAAACCTCC
This sequence comes from Picea sitchensis, assembly GCA_010110895.2. Lineage (NCBI taxonomy): Eukaryota > Viridiplantae > Streptophyta > Pinopsida > Pinales > Pinaceae > Picea > Picea sitchensis. The sequence continues at coordinate 4,499 of SNQJ01S0035586.1, read as the reverse complement.
ACTTACAAAGCAAATAGGTTTGCTATAATTAGGAATATGAAAAAGGTTGTCAGCATCATTTTCATATCCTAGTCCATATCGATTTCGTTTAAAGCGTAATTCTTCCCATGGTCAAACAATTCTAATTTATTTGCCACATTTATCTGCAACTTTTTCTGATATAGGGACTTCATCCAACTGATGTTTATGAGTGTCATCACTAATCAACTAAGCATCTTCATTATTTCCATCCTTGATGTCATTTTGTTTGTTGAAATCACATTGTTGGTGTCGAAGGAGATTTAACTCATCAGATAACATTTTGTTTTGAAGTTTGAACATATCAATTTTCTTATGCGTTACTTGTAAACAAGTAATCATTGTACTGATAGTGCACTTGTTTATTGCAATTGTAGATTCCATAGTTGAGTTAATTAAGGAGCGTAGTAGTGTAAATATTTCTTCAATTCTTACCATTATGCAGAATATGAAAGAGAGATGTTTGTGTGTTGATGCCACAAAATTCAATTATGTATCATGTTGTGCATGCCAAGAGCGATTGTNCATAGTTGAGTTAATTAAGGAGCGTAGTAGTGTAAATATTTCTTCAATTCTTACCATTATGCAGAATATGAAAGAGAGATGTTTGTGTGTTGATGCCACAAAATTCAATTATGTATCATGTTGTGCATGCCAAGAGCGATTGTATGCTGCATGAATGCCAAAAAGTACAGGATAACCACAATGACTTAGACGCACACAAAGATCCTAAGACCCCCTTATTTAATTTCGAGTGGGTCAAGGACACACAGACAAATATGCAATTTGTTGGATGATGATGATCCCCTATAACTCCTTTTACAAACTTTAAAAAAACACTTATAACACCTTTACATGTTCAAGGCAAAATAAAAACCCTTATAACTCCAATTGCAATCAAGGGAGAAAACTCCTCCATAGAAAACAAAACCTGACCTCCACAAAACTTGGTCTTTCTTTTAACACAATCTTTTAAGCATATATATATCCGCCTCTTTACCACATTCAATTTCATACACCGAAACATCAATGTTTGGTTGTTTGTCAACCAATACAATGTTAAATATATTCAACTGATATGTTAAATATATATACGATAGGAAGCTATCTCAATATATATCTTAAAATGAAATATAATGAGTCGCTTTTTCAATATATATTTAACTACTAAAATGAGGGAAGCTATTTCGATATATATTTACATATATCTTGTACCAAAACATGAGTGATTTCTTACCATCACTTAGGGTTTAATCAATCGGATCTAATCTTTGCCATATTGTGCCCTCAAGAGGATTATGTCCACGAAGTCCTTCACTGACGGCAACCATAACACAATGTATTGCACCAAAAAATGACTTCCACTCTGCAACGCATTCAACCAAACTTCCTTCTTATCTTATTCACCGGAATCGCTCTTCTGGAATCGCTCTTCTCTTCCTGCTAAAGATATTCACACAAAAAAACATTTCTCTGCTTCCAGACGCTCTCCTTCACTTCGATGTACCCATTCATCTGGATCGATTCAATTTCCCTCTATCGGCGCTGCTCCTCGGTCTTGGAAGCGAGATTCTTGGCTCTGCTCCTCAGTCTTGGAAGCTAGATTCTTCTTTATGATAGCTTTCTCTACTATGGCCTCCTTATCTAATGGTTTCTTCTTTGCTACGGGCTCCTTCTTCATTGCATGCGACCTTTCTCCTCTATAGATATGTGTACAGATTTATTCTCTAGCATATGTGATAGATATGAAACTCCAAATCTACAAATCCACTAACGGATTTCAACTATCATATATTCTCCCTAATATTTTCTCAAAAAATCCACATCCAATGTTTTTCCTCTTGAATTAACTCGAGGCTCCTGATTCACACCTTTGTGTTTCATCTCCATAGCAAGCCCGCCATGATCTCTAATGGAGTGACCTTTCTTAATTCTTTGCTACCAACAAATTTGACAGATCCACACTTCACAATGAACATATAGGATTCCATTTCCTTGACTTCCATCCAGAACATGCTCTGACCACTGTTAGATTCATAATGAAGAAAAATGCAGAAACATAATGTATATAACTGGAGCAATCAAGAAACCATGATGAACAAAGATAAACAAATATTGGCAGAAAAGGCATACTCTATATTCATCAATGAGCAAATAATCATGTACATAGACGTACATATATAATACTAAAATACCATAATTGTCATGTAATTGTATAATAGTTAGGTAAACCAACGAACTATGATTAGAGTTTTTAACAACATTAGGGCTTTGAAGATTACGATTTATTTTATTCACCAAACTATCTTTGTTACACGTAGTGGTTTTCCAAATCAAGGTAGTGTGAGCCCATTCATACCTAGAAGATAAATATTGAGTAGAAGAAAGGTATGACATCTACATCAACCTCGTCCAAGCCATCCTTGGGAAGTATTAGAAATTGAATAAAGGTACCTACCTCTTACATTATTGGACCTATATAAAAGTTTGTTAATAATTTTATAAATTAAAAAAATGCAACTTAGTGTTTCAAGCTCGAAAAGGATGGCACCATGCCCAAAAAAAAAGTTACGTTGGCACAAAATATGAAAGAAATGCCTTGAAAACATGTTATAGAAGGAAAAAAAACACGTTATAGAAGGAAAAGTAAGCAAAGAAAAACACAACATAAAAAAACAAAGCAAAGAAAAAAATCATATCTTTTGATTGACATCTCACCCAAAAAAACATCTTAAATATTTTACTTTACATCTCAAATTATAATTGGAACAACATCTCACCCAAAAATACATCTCAAATATTTTGACATCTCACATTATAAATGGAACTTTGGTTGGAGAAATGTGAAATAAAAAAAATCTTTTTATTTACATCACCAAAAATATATCTCAAATCTTTTGATTTAAATCTCACTTTATACTTGAAACTTTTGTTAGAGAACAATATACATCTCAAATATTTTGATTTACATCTCACATTATAATTGGAACTTTGGTTAGAGAAACTTAAAATAAAACAAATCTTTTTATTTACATAAAAATACATCTCAAATCTTTTGATTTAAATCTCATTTTATAATTGGAACTTTTGTTGGAGAGGTGTATTAAAAGCATGATTTCATAGCTTAATTGCCTATTATAATTGGAACTTTTGTTGGAAAAACCTGAAATAAAACAAATTTTTTTATTTACATACCAAAAATATATCTAAAATCTTTTGATTTAAATCTCACTTTATAATTGAACTTTTGTTAGAGAGGTGTATTAAAGGCACGATTGCACAATTTCATAGCTTAATTGCCTATTATCTTGCTTGAATAGAATGCATAAAGGTTGGAAAATTAGAGAGATTCAAACTCAAATGTAGGGTTACATGTGAAATAAACCATTAATAGATAGTGAACTTGAATTTGGCATGGTCAAATTGGAGTTTTATTTGGAATTTTGTCTAAACAATTAGAAAGTAGAGAAAAATGTGAAAACAAAGTAGAAAAAATACAAATAAATCAAAGTGATGAAAAGGATAAATATTAATCATTAGACTCTCAAAATATGTTTAAAAATCAGAAACTATCTCTCATATTTAATGTTTATCCATAAAAAGACTAGCAAACTACTTGAACAAAAAGGAATTATTATAGTGATATCTTAATTAGAAGATATCACATGTGAAATAAACCATTAATAGATGGTGAACTTGAATTTGGCATGGTCAAATTGGAGTTTTATTTGGAATTTTGTATAAACAGATAGAAAGTAGAGAAAAATGTGAAAACAAAGTAGAAAAAATACAAATAAGTCAAAGTGATAAAAAGGATAAATATTAATCATTAAGCTCTCAAAATATATTTAAAAATCAAAAACTATCTCATACTTAATGTTTATCCATAAAAAGACTAACAAACTACTTAAACAAAAAGGAATTATTTTAGTGATATCTTAATTAGAAGATTGGTTATACCTTGTGTATACCTTTCTTATGTATCAAGGTCTCAAAGAACATTAAAATGAAAATTATTATTATATATTATAATAATTTTGGAATAAAATTTTATTTTCTATAAATTAATTTTGAATTTTTTTAAATATAATTATGATAATCTATTTTTGTATTATTTAAATTTAAAATTATAAAAATTAAAATTTATTATTGGTATTGAGATATCATAGTAAATAAAAATTGTTATTTTACTTTATTTTTAAATTATATCAAATTTTGCTAACATTTATTGGTTTCAAAGATTAAAAATCCACCTAAATAAAGTTGGTAGTCTAATGCAATAGAAAACAATATATATGTCTATCTTACCTTAAGTATGGTTTTTATTTAGATTTATTATTATTTAACTCAAATTTTAAACCATATATATATTTCAAAATTTTATTTAAATTGAATGCTAAGTTGTATATTTTATATTATTTTATATTATTTTATAAAATTTTAATTAGTCTTTTTTCCATTAATATTTTTTTTTACTTATT